>KZ308409.1:160139-232921 GCA_000376725.2 Ladona fulva | reverse complement strand
GTTATAAATTTAATAATAATTCCGTTATAATTTCCGTTATAAAGATAGAAATATCGATTTTTTTAGATTTTGAAAATTGTGAGAAATTTTATATTGCCATCTATAATTATCTATGGACGTACTCCGCCGACAACTGAGATCACATGAGTGTCAAAGGACAAGAAAGGCATCAACCTCAAAGGATCAATATTCATCCCACATTTTAAAAGAATGAATATCAGAGCTTGAGCAGAAAGCTATTTCAAAGTACTAATAATTTATCTTAAAGCCCACACAGAAGGAGGAAAAGTATTTCGTTAATTTCAACTCATTATGAAAACGCATCAATGCATCAAATTTCATTTAAACGTGCCATATTAATCTCTTCAAGTTGTGAGAACAAAAGATATTAAGAGTTAAATGATCGCTAAACAATACCTTACTTTGGACTGCCGGATAGCCAAGTGCGTAACGCGTTCTTCTTGGGTGAAAGCGGACCCAGGCTCGACTCCCAGTGGGGGCCCACGTGTGACATGACCTCAGCTGTCGGTGAACTTTAAGTAAGACTATACTACAAGACCTTATTTTCTATATCAGAATCCCATGAAATCTAGCATTCAACTAAGATGTAACATTCTCAGGTGAGCAGGTACAGTGGTTCAAATACCTATTGTAGTATAGAACATACAATCCTTTCATACAGCAAAATAACCGATAAAAAGTCTCAATGATGGCTGAAATAAAGGCATATTATTTAATGAAAACCTCTAAACAATAAATAAAGTACTTCGTTTGGTATAAGCTAGATATCTTCACCGTTTTTGACAGAATTAAGAGTGTGAAAACAGAATAGAGAGATGTAAAATGTTTCCTAGAAATGATTTAGGACGGTCTTTTCCATTATCATGAGATAACAAGTGACATAAATCGTACAAGTTAAATGCTCGTCATGACAACTCTTTATATAATAAAATCCGTGTATTGGCTCGCGAACTGAATCCAATGCTAGTCAACCGATCGTAACTTCAAATTTATAATAACTCTGAGAATTTAAAAATGTAATTAAAACAAAATTCATAGTAAAGGCGATTTATTGCGGAGAATGGAGAAAAGAAGTTTCACAACAATTCCACAACAAATTATTAAGGAAAACGTACTAGGTCTTTTTTTCATTCTACATAATAGAAATGATGAAATTATTCTCAAATTTCACTACACCTCGAAATAAAATAAATTAAATGGAATGTTCTAAGACCAAGTGGGAGATTCTATTCCAATATAAGTAGCACTTCATGAGAGATTTCAGGGTGCTAGTAAGCAAAAGAGTAAGTTTTGAAATGTTAGATTTAAAATCAAATCCTAATTAGAAAATCCATGATAAGAGAACAATTATGGCAGTGGGCAGCAGTAATCCAATGTCTTAGTTACATAAAATATATAAATTAAAATGTACATTTTTATTCCAACTTCCATAAATTCATTTTTAGATAACACGAATTTTCAAGACATTTTTGAATCGATACTTTGAACTACCAACAGCTTTAGTCTTAATTATTGATGTGATAATATGAAAGCTTCTGGGGTATAAATGATGTTGAGTAATGGTATTCATCTTGGTCACTCCATATTGAATGCCATGAAAAGTGTTATCATAGGTTAGGATCCACTTAGGTTGACTTTCTTCACTAAAGCCTCTAGTTCAATGAGAAAAGCAGTGGTAAACTACTTCATTTCTCATCTTGTTTAGTACCCATCATTCTCTCTACAAATCTTAGCCCTAGTTTAAAAAGCTGAAGATTTAACGAAGCTCTGAGCTGAACAGAGACTTATGAAATTCCTTGGTAATAGGTTTTGATTGCAAAATAACTCCAGTAAGGATGGTTCTAAAACGTATTTATGTAATGGCCATAAATCTAAAATTAGTGCTCCATAGCATAAAAATTGCCAAATACTCCAAAGAAATCTCGTATTTCCTGATGATGGAGGTACCTGATGATTTATCGTCCCAAGCTATCGGACCATATTTTAGCATGCATTTGCAAAATTATAATCCGGGATGCTTATGAAGTATTCGACAAAAATAACTTAATTCTACCAACGTCCTTTTACTAATACTCAACATAAAAAAATATTCCAAAAAGGAAATATAATGTATAATATGCGACCCCCCTGCTATTTTGGTCGATCCGACAATGAGCGTAAAATAAGGGAAATAGATGCTAGGACTAGTCGTTTTAAGGACTCATTCTTTTCGCGAACGATACGCGATAATAACAAGATAAAGAAATAGTTCGAACATCCAGTGTTAGCCTGCCCCTGCCACACGCCGAAAGGCTGCTTGTAGGGTATTGATGTAGATGTGTAAATAAAATGTAACTGCAGAAGTTTTACAACACTTAAGTTTGCTGTCGCAGTTCAGGAGTATATTTGAGGTATAAAATACTTAATCGAAAACTGTCGCAAAAACGAGCAACATAATGAGTGCAACCTAATAAATGTATAGTACCAAAAAGAATATAAAATATCACAAGAAAAGTACACAAAAAAAGAACACAAGAACTGCGACAAAATCGTATTCCTATCTGAATTTGCAGGTGATACGCTAAAATAGTCTTTTCTTCTGATAATTTAGATATTGAGTTCGGGCAGTTTATTAGGAAGATCCGAGTTAGAGTTCTGCTCCTATAAGACTTTTTTCATGTCCGTTTATTTTTGGGAGCATTCCTAAGCGCAAACCTTGATGTGCAAAGTTACCTTTCACCTTTTCCCTTCTCCTATTGTTATTATTATCATTCAGAACTTCAGAAGATACTGCAGCTGTGTGCAAGATCTGGTGGAAGTGGGTACAATTTAGTAAATGATAGTTCACATCAAATATGTATATGAAAGTATGTAATGGAAAATACGTAATGGAACTTGTACGAGAAGAACAAAACTATGGATTTTAATTCCCAATAATTTCTGTCGATATTCCATTATTGGAAGCAACGTTTAAAGCGTGACATAATCTGACATCTAACCCTAAATACTGTAAATAGTTCATCGATAACAGAAGTTAAGTTCTCGGCGAGAGAATCCTCATCCGTAGTAAAAATCGTAAATTTTTTGTTTCCAAATTCAAACGTTAATTTTTTATAGCGCTCGTCCAATTATGGGGCGAACAGACGGTCAAGAGTGGCAGACAACGAGAATGGCATCCACATAGATCTTCCTACCAGTTGGTGGACGCATAGTGGGGGAAGAGGGAGGGATGGAAAACACAGAGGGGGGAGAAATGGCGCAACTACCGGGTTGCAAGGGTGCAATGCACCGAAGCCTATTTTACAAAGGGGGCCCAATCTCCCTCTGTACCCAGGGCCCATAATTTTCACGTGGAAGTCAGTGTAAACGTCATATTAATTATCACTTCTATAAGCGTCGTAAAAATTATTATACAGATGGAATGACATTCGATTCTTCATCGATAAATACCAACACACATTTAACTGCAAAGGGAATGTTGTCTCTAATTTACCATTGATTTTTTGTCATTATTCGAATTACTTTTATCATACTTAACCCACCTGCATTATGACTGTTTCCTTGACAACGTAAAACTATAATTTTTTAAATACTTTCACATAAGATATAGTATTTGACATACCAACGAAAATTCCTATTGGCGATAGCTCTCGTCTGAGAATATGTGTAAGATATCGCATTATCAGAGAACAAATAACCGCAACTTCATCGTTAATTGGGCCATAATGGTAAATATCATGGAATACCCTTATACATATACAATACAATATTTTTTGGATCTATTTAAGAGAAAAATCCGTAGGTTTCCACAGCGCCTTCGCTATTGGTTTTCCCTCCATTGGATATTTCTTTCTTCACTAATACTCGTCGAAGGATTTTTCTAAATTAACAAATTAATCCAAAATCTCCGTATGCACATTATTAATCTATATCCACCCTAATGAGCACGTTTTTCTAATACTATCAATAATATTGCATTGAAAATTTCAACATTTTATTGAAAAAAGGAAGTGACAGTATTTCAGCCAGAAATTGATAGGATAGAATGTCTTGATATAAAAGATTAAAATCTGGATTACCTAATTCAGATCCACGATTTAATCCCAGGAAATAAATAACGCAACCTTAAAACCATGAAAAGTTCGTTTTGGAGTGGATGTACCTCGTTTCCCCAACATCGGCCATAATTTTTCATCTTTAATAATCATCTTGATACATCCATCTTTCATATTCAGTAAAAGACAAGAAAAATAAGCTTTACCCCTTTGTCTTTCAAGAAAAATCTCGCAGGCGACCAAACGCCTTTAGATGTCTCCCTCTTTCAACTTGTATGGAACCCAATTTTCTTATTTTTGGGCCATCCTCATTTCACGCAGCTGTTTTCAACTGTGGATTTTCGATCAACATTTAATTAAATTCTGAATTACTCAAGCTTTCGACTTGGATCTCGATTGATGTTCGCAAATCTCCATCCTCAAATTTTTCTTTACTCTTTGTCGCTCACGCCAAACACATTACTTTCAAATCAATGAAACCATACTGTATAGGATACGCAAAGATCTATGAGCCAAATATGCGTTTCTGCAGCAATTTTTCTCAAATAAATAATGTAACATGACTTTCCGTATATTTTGCTTGGTTGGAATAAATATTGACAGTTTTATAGCGAGTAAAATGGCTGTCGTGTACGTTCAATCAGTTGTCTACCATAGAGTATTAAAGCTTAGAGAGCTTCTAATACATATCTCATCTTACCGTTTAATTATAAACATGAGCAGACTGCTAGGGCTATCTTTTCATAAAATGCGAACATTTATTCCCATACCCAATATGTATGCTTAAATATGTCGTTTAAATTGCGGGACAGTTATACTTGACAGTAGGTCGCTATAATTTGTTTCCAAAATAATGAGTATTCATCTTATTGATGCTTCCTTCTTCATCAGGGTATTCAAATTGTAATACATAATTGTATTACATATTATTGCTTAACTAGATCGTTTAGTTTCCGCTATCAAGTAAAAGTGAAGAAACGTCGAAAATTATCTCTTTCAAGAATCGATTTTAAGCAGAAGATTTTCTAAGGGTCTCTCATTTCCTTATTGTAGTAACCCTATATCTGACATCAAGAAGAGCACCAAAAGATGAGTCTGGGAATTCTATCTTAACGATACATAATCGAACCGTTAGAATTTTCAAAGGAATAGTTCAGCTACGATAAACAAAATCCTTTTAATTTTGGCATCCATCGTGTATCATCGGCCACTGACATCCCTATTCTATATATTTAAACATTTTTCATGGAAATACACCATACAAGCCTATTGAGCTACGCTATTTAGTGACAAGAAAGAGAATTCCATCTACTTCTTGGGAGAACATACATTATAATATAACATTTGGGTGGGTTGTGAACTTCTTATTTCCATCTACATTTACGTTGACGCCCAGCACCACCTTACGCCTGCGGCAGGGCAACGTGCACCGTAGAGCCTACTTCTCTAATCGGATACCGTTGTATGTCGTTCGCGAATAATCTTGGGCAAATAGTCCTATCATCTACTTCTCTGATTTTCCTCGTAGTATCAGACTGCACTGTGTAACAGGGTGGATTAGTAATAACGTCTTCCAAAAACGCATTATCTCTGGCTTTATTTAAAATTATCTTCATTTTATACCTTTGCGGACGGCTGATTTGTTTAAACATAAGGGAATGTATGAAATGCCAAAAGAGAACCATTAAAAGTAATACTATAGGTAGGTATTAGAGGCATACCTTCGCACCCAGTCCTAGAAAAGGTTAATTCCCATTGGAGATGAGGATAGTGGAATGAGAAGGCTATCAAAATGTCCATGAGGGCCAGTGTTGGATGTATCATAGGAATCCGCCGCCGGCATGCATCACCGCATTAATAAATCCCAGAGAAAACGAGAATACTAATAAATTACCTTGGGGATGTGGAAATGGCGAGACTTGCATCCTCGTCCGCCCCTCGACCCAAATCGCCGCTGGGAGTCCCGTGGGAGGGAGCGGCGGCGAACAGAGTTCAAACCGCGATTGATAGAGCAGCTCGAAGCTAACCGCGGATGGCTCCGGTCCTAACACTACAGACTCCGCGCCCCTATGGTACGCGTACCCGTCCCTCCATCTCATTAAGCAAATAATGTATTATCTCTTTGGAGTCGTGCTGAAAAAATTACCTCGCCCTTTACCTACGATTGCATTTTCCGTTGCCCTTTGCCTAAGAGTAGGAGAGAAAAAGTTCTCCTTATTCCAACTATTTACGTCCTAGATCACAACATTTCCATACGGCTATAATTTATTTTCCTGCATTGACGGTCGACTCTTCCTCAACTCATTAACGCATTGTGTGATAATTTGATTGCGGAGGATACGACGATATCAACATCAAAAATTCATGTAAGTTATTTGATCACTGAACGGTCGACGTCGTAAATATAAACTGACACGAGGGAATTCATAACAGAAATCTTGCTCGGATAGCCAAAGCTGCGTATACATTTGTATTCTGGAAGTTACCTTTCGGTGTGTGGCAGGGGGTGGGCATTCACCATGACTCTGATTCCCTAATCGATTACTATCGCGTATCGTTCGCGGGAAAAATGAATTCTTGAAAGCGACTTGTTCTAGCATTAATTTCCCTTATCAGAACGGCCTAAATAACAGGGAGGACGCATAATATCGGCTACATCTTCTAAGAACGTACCTTCTCAGAATAAATTACGTAAATTAAGCTTTTGTTTAAGTCTTCCATCTGCTAGAGAATACTATCCTGCGTCCTGAAGCATCTGAGAAACGCACACTGATTACTCGTAGCAATACTTTAAGAAACGTTGTACCTTTTCTAATTAACAAACAAAATATTTGTCAACCGTGTCCCATATACTACATAGATACTCAAGGCGTGGTCTAACTGAAGTAAACGACGCAAAAGTAACATGCGGACTTTCTCTTCGCTCCTACCGACTTCTCTTAACGAAGTTGAGTTTCTTACATGCTCTTCCTCATATACGTATTACGGATGTAAGCAGCTGCCCGTGCTAAGTTATTCGTAAGGTTTATCCCAAGATATTTCAACGATTATATTATATATAGAAACCAAATACTGTAGTATCGATTACAAAACGTTTTATTTTCTATTAAGAAATTCATCCCGGCTGGCCTGAATTTATCTCTATTCTTTTCCGCTATTATTCCAACGTTTTACTGTTATCGGTACGATTGTTTTTACCTCAATTAACAATCATACATCTAGATTAACTAACAACTAAAAAGGATTACTCCCGTCAGAGGCTGTCGTCGAATAATCAGCAGTAGAAATACTAATGATAATAACAATAATGTACTTTTGGCAATACCTATATATACCATCTTCTTTTCCTTCCATATAATTACTTTGCCTCATGAGATGAAGGTAGATTTAATGGCTTTCTTCCTTTGACTATAGATTCTTAAATTGCGTAACTGAAAGATGTGTTTAGGCCATAACGGTCCTTGATGCCAAAATGATAACTATGCTGAGTTCATAAGTTCTGATGTTCCTCAATTCAACGCCAATGACGCACAAACGGTGACATTTAAGCGAGGTGTGACTGCATTTATAAAAGTCTTGCGCCATGATAACGATGATCGGTGGATTAATTTATTTCCTGAAATGATTTCATAACCAAAATCTGGCGAGCGTTTTTTTCCATAATTGCGTTATCGAAAAAACTCGTCAGAATAAAAATATGAGAAGCTTCGAACTTAAACAAACCATTCCGGACCAAAAAATCAGCAATTAATCTGAATCAGGACACTTAAATCTAACGAAAGGAAGACCCAACCGACCTCACTGGAGAAGCCGCAGCTTCTTGCGCTCTCCCCAGACGGAACACTTCCGGAGGATTCCCGCAAGCCTTTGGACCACGCGTCCCATGACCAAAGGATGAAAAAGTGTACGACTGCGGGAGACCGAAGGATTACGGAGGCACAAAGAGAGGACAGGCAAAAAGTGACGGCAAGGAGACAAATTGCACGGAGAGGGAAGAGCAATGATAGTCCACATTATGGCAAGGCTGCAATTAAAGAGGAGGAAGAGAGCGGCTTCCTCAACCGAAGAAGGACAAAAACGAGTCAAGCAAAGGGCCTATCAAGCAGTCTAGAGAGAAACTGGGAATGCTTTCCTTCCACTTCTTGCGTCCATCCGCCGATCTTCATTCGTTTGTCTACGAGCTTGTTATGCACACTGGAGTGGAGCGTCGAATACCCCAATTCGGGGCTCTTATTTCCTTTCTTAATCAACTTCTCCAGTTTTCATCTTGGTATTAAGGGAGCTTATTTCAAACTGTCGTCTTGACAGTTAATTGTGTAACTGGAATGCTTTATCGTGCTCTCTTTGCTTCACATCGGGCTGGCAGGAAGTGGGAGGGTGGAGTGGTAATTGTCCAACTAGGAATCCTAAGACATCGTACTCAAAACACACTCCCATTGCGTAGCTTTAGAATAAGAGCTGTCTTTTTTAGAAAATTAACTCGCTTTGTTCGAATTTTTAATGTTTACACTATTCCGTGTTTTCGCGAGTTTTCCCACCTTCTCACCTTAACGAAATTTTCTTCCGCGGATGAATTTTTCTTCCTCAACTTCCAATAGCGTGTTGGTTTATCTAGTTTAGTTTCTTTATTTCTTTACTTTACAATGATACTAGTTTTGTATCCTGATAATTTAGTTATTAATTATATAAATAATTCTAAATTCCCCGCTGGCAGAGTAGTTAGCGTGTAGCGTTCCAACCCAAGGCCCCGGGTTCGAGTATCAGCTATTCANTCTGTCCAAGGAATATTTGTGTTCGTCAATAAAAATAATTATTAAAATGGATGTAACTGGGTTTATCTTCCTGTTTCCATTAAAAATGTAACTATTACTAATAATAGCGAATATATATTCTAGAAACAAATTCGTTTTTTTTCATATAATTTTTGTGTATAAAGCAATTAAGTAAGTTTAGGGAGACTCGTTAGTAAAATAATTAATCTGAACAGTCGATTTAATACTGCAAGATTTTAAATAAATTATTCGGATAACGAACATATCCCATTGATATTTTATTTTCATTATATTAATCAAATTTTTCTTGTATTACTCAGAAAAAGTACAAAAAAATGTCCCAAAGTAACTTAAAAACAACCCTAGAATTAGTTCCTTTGGAATCGCTGAAGCTGGAAAATATTTCATTTCTAAAGTCTATGGTATCACAGCTTCGAATTACTGTTCGTTCCAAAGTATGTTAGTTATCATAATCTGTAAATCTGTATATTTGATGTAAATCGAAAGGAACTATAACATCCAAAGATGACGAAGGTCAGGAAACATTACAGAAAGAAACGTTGCGTTGAAGAAACAGCAACAAAAGTTTAAATGATATCTGAGGAAAATATCTATTCCGATGATCAAATATAAACTGTTGATACTTGTGAATGTGTAATAAAACCTACCATGCGTTTGATTTTTTGAGGTATACCTTACTCATCCAATATTTTCCAAATTTTTATGCAGTAAGATACACAAATTGCAAAGACCTATCGGAGTTCCTTTCGCAACTATCATCTAACTTCGATGACTGTCTTAGCAATCCAATTTCCTTACACTTTCAAAATTCTTAATCATGCGCTCCAAGCATTCAATTCTATAATTCAACTCTAAATTCATTCTCGCGCTTCTAAGTAATCTGGCGATGAGCTTGCGAAGACATGACATGGAAGTAACTGCTGTTCCTCCTATATTTAGTTAAAAGTTGAGCTGTTCAGAGGATTAAGATTCAGTTAGTTCGGATTAAGAATCCCTTAATTACCAAGAGAATACGTGTAAAACGGATAGAAATACGGATAAAACCCATCCAAACCGTCTTGCATACACTGACTTGAAATGATTTCCATATCTTTAGTGAGAGATTTCCAAAAGGATTCCTGAAAACGAAAATCGAAACAAGGATTGTCAGCCATTCAGAGGCGATTTTTAGTATTATAAATTGTGTTCGAACTGCTTACGTAATCTAGAGTTGATCATTGTGGCCTTGATCTATTATTGAAGCACATAATCGCTTCTCTCTGAGAAAACACTCCTCTTGAAAATATCTTGTTGCTCTTTACGAGGAATGAGCTTTTGATTGTCCGCTTCTCAGTCGTGCTTTGCATGAATCCTTTATGGAAAATCGATACAAATGGCAAAGCTTTATCCAGAATCTCTCTTTGCTTTGAAGCGTTGTGAATGGAGTCCCTTTAGAACAAGATCGTTGAATTGAATCATCAAAGGGAAGACGCTGGAGTAAATTATGGAGTATGGAAAAACTATATCTTTTACAGCCAAATCACACAACATACGATAATAAATACAAATATAAATAAAGCAAAGTCCTTTCTCATTTGCTTATAGATGATTCTTTCTATTGGCGGTGCAAATAACCTAAGCTGTTGAAGCACCCTAAACCTGAACACTACTACTACAAGTATGGAATGTGAAGGAAATGAAATCTCGATAGATGACGAAAGAGTTGGAAAAATATCCGGGACTTTACCTGCTTAAATTTCAATTTTACTTTGAATTCATGAGGACTGTAAAAGAGTTCCAAGAAGTAAAATCAAAAAAGTAACCATTAATACATCCCTCCCAGAATCTGTTTACGATGAAAGCTTAATCCTCCTATATCTTTTGGGTTCCTAATTTTGTTTGCAAAGTCAAAATTCTTTAAGATTAGTACGCTACATAGACTTTCGTAGATAGAGCACAATCACATAGGAAACGGTATTTCCTGATAATTTTTGTAGTGTTAAAGGAAAATTAAAAAAGCCAATCGCCATTGATTGATGATTCACATTTAAAGGCTTATTTACCACAATGAATAAGTTTTTCTTAATACTGTTGTTAGAGAAATACTTGGACCAAAAGAAATTTTAAGCGATCTACCCTATGAAAATGAATGAATAGAGAATAATTTGGAAATATGGCGAAGAAATTACGAGTAAATGTCGAAATAAGCTATTCTATCGCTTTATTCTATTACTTTAACTTAACTTTAAAAGGATCACAATAAAAAGAAAAAATTGCTAAGTAAATAGGTAAAATTAGTACATGCGATTAATGCGGTGCCCACTCCTTTTAATGATGTAGCCTTGGAAGAAAATTGAACGCGAGGTATTTACTAGCGTAAGATTAATCACGCAATCAACTGCGAAGGATTTTTATGAAATAATTAACTTGTAAATAACCTAGTACTCAAATCTATAGGAATACCATATTTTGAAACTGCAAGTACTAAATCTACGAGCTCTTCATAGCGATCTGCTACAAATTTCGGAGCATTACTTGATATCTTATCATCAGTTAAATTACATCCGAACGGAATTGCTTTCCCCTAACTTCTTACCTAATTTCGAGAGTAATTTGTTCGCCTCGGTAATGTTTCTTCGCGAACGTTTTTCAAAGTTAGTAAAATTGAGGAAAAAATCTTACTTAATCAATAATATTCGTCTGTTTCTCTCAAGGTGGAGTAGGAATAATACGTTACGCTATTTAAATCATTTTTCTTGTTTTTATCTTTCTTAAGGAAATAGTATATTTATAATAGTATATTTATATTAGTATATTATAGTAATAGTTTATAGTATATCCTCAAATAATGGAGTTTCTTTAACATGGTTCCCTCAATTAACTATTTCTTTCAAAATAACAGGTCATTTTCTCAGCATAAGCCATTCAAAACCGCTCTATGCCTTTTAAAATAAAACTTACTTATTTACGTAACTTACGGATTTGAGGAGATAGGTCGCATTGACCGAGGTAAAAGACGGTATTAAAAAAATAATTCCAGTGAATCTATTTAAGCAAACCCTCTGAAACTTTGCATCCTATAAATCTATTATGTAAATAGTTAACAATTATACATTAGTTTAAATGTACTGATAAACATAAAGACAATGGCCCAGTAAATAAAATTCTTCAATTTTTGTTCTAGTAAACGGTGTATACTATTTAGCCTTGTAATTTGATCCTAAACCTGATAAATCGACTTAATTATATTTTAAAATATATTCTCTATCGCGCATCTAGGGGGATTTTTGAAATTCGCAAAAATGCACAACTGGTGAAATTTTAAGAATGAATGAATTGAAATGAATTCCATTTCACCATAAATTTTAGATTGTTTTTTATTAATTATAAAAAAACTAATCCTTAAACCAAAAATCTCCATCTGCAGAGCTTTTATGCTCGAATGTCAATTGCTCTTTTCACTACCGCGATTGTATCGTGAATACTTCTGATGGCTAAGACATACATAACTAAGATTAAGTTACTTTATTTAGCTGGCTGTTTATTTACCTGTTCCTCCCATTTCTTTATGTTCCTTAATCAGTTTTCTCAGTTTCGTGCCCATCCGATCTTGAGCATACCCTCATACGTTTCTTTTTCATCAATATCGTCACCGTAAGGTATAGATTCCACAGTAGCTTTGTATTTCACTATCATGGTCTTCATCCACCTTTCTTAAATACCGACCAAGAAAATTTGTAAAAACACAAAAGGGCGAAAATCCTCTTTTTTGGAATTTCTAGGAGTAAAATAATTAAGAAGACCTGTAAAAGGGTAAACTGTTAGAAACACGATACTTTAGAGGAGAAACTAGAAGAAGACAGTCAGAAAGAGATTTTGGTAAGGAATAAAAGAAGGATAAGTCATGTTCAATTCGACTGAAAGAAAGTTCGAGGAAAGAAAAGATAGTATAGTAGAAGACTGGCGGAGAGAAGAGAGAGTGGTTTCATAATTTTGAGAAAAAGACGTTTCTGTCTAAAGAGTAGCAGAGGACATTAATAAAATAGGGGAGCAGTAGGATAAGGCAGGAAGGATAAAGGAGGAAAAATGCAAGAAAAGAGCCAAAGGGACAGCAATATCAGTAGCACCATAAAGGTCTAACTACCATCTCCGGAAACTGCAGTTTGACATGGGCTATCATTCGTTTCCGTTCTTTGTCAGTATTTCTTAAGCGAATACTTGTTGACAGTATTTGTTGCACTGTACGTAAGTACATAATTTTTAATCTAAGACATGAAATAGTTCTCTTTATTGATCAATAATTCCATCTTTGCTCCATAATTCTACATTCCCTCCAATCTAAAAACCCTCTACGGTAGTTCAGTGGTTAGAATACCTTCCCGGAAAGTAGGAAACCTGGGTTCAAGTCCCAGTCATGTTGCTATTTTTCAAACTTGTTATTCCTTCAAGATCAGCCGCACGACTTAAGCGTACAAAAAATTACACCTTTCCTTAATCCTTAAGAATTACTTCCTTTCGCCTCATTCATCACAAAAAATAATCATTTTAAATTCAAAGCCATGACCGCCCAACCTAAACAAAACTACCCCTCCTTCACAAGATCCTCAGATAACCTATTCACTGATTGCAGAGAAGTAAGCAATAAATTGAATGGTATATAGTTGATTGATGTTAGTATATCTATGGCTTATCTTCCTTTTAACCTTCACGCATCGGTTCTTGTATTTGTCCCTTCATTTTCCTTATGCTGCCTTTTTGCAGATTTTCTTCTCTTTTTTGGTTTGCTATTGAGTCCTATGATACCTCTTCTGTTTTGTCGGCAGATAGTAGAAGAACAATGTAGTAGCAGGATTTATTCCTTTTACTAATTTAGCGGTACAGCACAGTAAGAGCACACTTCTCAACTGCCTTCCACATGGCTGAGGTTGGTTAAAACGTTGGAATTTGCGAGTCTCCTTTTCTGCAAGGGATGAACGATAAATTTCCGATTGAAAAGTGATAATTTATGTTCCTTATGTTGTGAATAATATTTACCTAATCTCTGCTGAGATAAGAATAACAAGAGTATCTCATTGACGACGAAACCTTCTGTCAGCGTTAAGGGAGCAACAAAGATTACAAAACATTTAATTAAGAGAGTTGTAGTTATCTATGACATATATTTTACTAACCCTGAATGCTACGCATTGAGTCAAATGTAACGGCAGTGGTAACAAAGGAAGTTAACAAAGGATAATTTAAAGTCCACGTAAACAAATACGTTGACGGTAGTTCGGATCGCCGATAATCGCCCCTTCAGCTTGAGTGTAGCGTCAGCAAAAAAGCTTAAACTTCCTCAATTTTGCGAATATTTACATTAAACCAAGAGCATTAAATAGTTATATTTTAAAGTAATATTTTTTACATTTCTTTAAGTCTGAGGGTGGTCTACCTAATTCAGCGATAGCTTCGGTCTTAACCTGGAGATGTTGCATACTGTTTCAAATAATAAAACAGTATTAAATAGACCATCGGGGCTTTCTGATATCCAACTGAGTAGCGTGTTCTCCTGGTTCCCGGGTTCGATTCCCGGTCGGGCCTCAGATGTACCTAATGATCTCTGCTGTAGAAGCGTTTTTAAAGGTATAACTACTTCGGTGATTATCATACTTTGATTCAACGAGTCAAATCGTTTTCTGGCAATTAATCCCGCCTTGAACATCCATTTTGGTATGATAATCGGCAACGTAGTACCCTAGATAAGAATTGATTGGCCTTTAGTCATAGTTTTGAATGCGACAAAAAATCGTCAGAAAAGTCACAGCGAGTTCTTTCACACGGATTAACAGAGGTTCCTTGTAGTTATTTCCACACAATCTCACAAAAGGCTACGACTTAACTTTTCTTCCGAGTAAAATGATGGTTAGTTTGATTTTCCTAAGAGCATGATAACTCTACCACATTCAGGATACCATTGATCAAATACTAACTAACTAACAAAAAGGTTAATGAGAAAGTAAGAGAGATGTCACGACTCATTGTTACCATTGACTTTCGAGAAAATAGAGAGAATGAATTAACGAAAAACCAAAAGCATTTGTCATATTTGTGGCCTGACGATAGCTATTATTAGCTAAAATCGGTCGCCAATAAACAATTTCTGTGAAACTTAAACATAATTATTTAAGCATAAATGAAAAAGCTTTTATTAAAGAAAAAGTAGGCTGCATAGAGTTCCACACATTCACACGAACCATCAACTTGTGAACCCAAAATATTTAAGTGAAGAATTAAGTGTTGAGAGTTAAACCTTAAGGTTGTGTCTGATGATATCCTCAGAAGTTCAGCATATGACACCGTAGTTACTTTTTGGCTGGTATTTCATCTTTGACTAAGATTATCTCTCTCTTAATTGTTCTCGTATATCATCTGTCTGTCGTTCTGTGTTTTGTATCATCTCGTTCTAACAATTTCTCTCGCCAGTATTCCAACTGAATTAAAATATGTATTCAACAGAGTTGACAACATTTTTCCGTAAATTTAGACAGCGATTCCTCGAGGAATCCATTAAAAACACCACCCATACTGGACGGTTTCGGCCTTTACTTGGCGAAATTTTGTAGTCACACACAGGTTAGCAAAAAATTATTTGTTTATACTATCCAAAAAGTTTTGGATGGTATAAAGAAATAATAACAACCTTTGGTGAATACTATTAAATATTTTTTGTTACCTTGCGTGTTCCCTTGATCCATATAGTTTTTTTATTCCTGGTAATGGTGAAATGGAGTTCTCCAAAAAACCGAGGCCAAGCTACCGGACTCTAAAATAAGATAAATAATGCAAAATCGTACCAAATGTCAAAGCTGACAGTTGACGGCTGTATTTTTAAGTTATCGGCATTTTCTAAGAAAGGCTCTTGGGGAGTACATCATTCAGGTCTCAGTTTCATTGCGGTTTCACTCACAAGAGAACACATAAACGACCTTGTTTTAAAAATAGTTGTTTTAAGGTCGGATGGATAGCTTTCAGGATCGTTATCCTCCAGAACGCGGAGGGATTCCTGGACATCTAAATATATCGTTCGAGCCGTCGGAAAACTCACCACTCCGAGTCATCAATCACCGCGCAACCGACAGGATAAGAAGCCGCTACCTCCAATATTTGGTCTAGATAATTACAAAAATGTCTACAAATGTTTTCGCTTAACAAGCCACCGACTGACAACTGATGGCAAGGAGGTGAGGGATACCGGAAAACCTATTGGTGAGAATGGCCCGTATTCGAATCGCAAATACACCGTCCGTGAACCCCGATGACCGAAGTGATGCAACACCCGGAGCTAGATTTCGCACGAGATATGGGATAAGAAGGGAGTAGTGGCCGCTGAAGGGCAAGGGGCAGAGAAGGTAAGATGAGAGAGGACAAAAAGATGGGGGAATGGTTGCAGAATATATTGGCGGAATCTTGCGTCGAAGGGAAACAATTGCTTTAGAATTTACTTACATACAAACTTCTTTCGAATTGCCATTTGCGGTGCATCCTGTTCCGATTACAGCGCGAGGAGATGTTTAACGAGTAAAGCCAACCAGAAGCACGTTGAAAAGAAACTAAAAGAGTGATAGTTGCTGCCAAACCATCGGTGGTATAAAGGAGATCTTAAGAAATTCTTGGAAAGTCTTACTGGTATATACAAAACTATATACTCAAGTTACGTTCGAAAACATTGAGCTATATTATAAATTCGTTCTAAATAGTTAGGTGAGAATTAATTTATATTCTCCTCGATTGACTATGTATCAACCGATTTCAAGGAAAACTGAATGAACTCTTCACAACAGAATAGAAGCCAATGAGTATTTTAGGCTGCAATGGAGAATGTCAACCGGTCTTGGGAAAATACCCTATATAATAAGGATATCGAAATAAATAAGTTCATAATATTCACAAAAAAGTGATAAATAATTCGATGAAAATCTAGATTGAATTGCTATATCATAAACTTGAACAAATTTCAATCCCCTACAAGATAACGTTGCTCGCCCTTTTCCTTGAAACGAGAGCCTACTCCTGTCGCAATATCTAGCCAGAAAACTTCGATGTCTCAATCCAAATGAAAGATACAGCATTTTTTTTCATTGCGGTCAGCTTGAATTTGAGGATACCTCAAGCTTGAACTGAATCTAAAAATAATTTCCTTTTGATTACCAACTTCCCTGACTCGAATATTCCTTGCTTAAAGATAAATGCTGAATTCACATACAATTATTCGTTATTATGCGAATATATTTAAGCATAAATCCTTCATTTCGAAAACATCGCAATTACTGAAATCGATGGCGGAAGGCATGCATTTGCGGAAAGAAAATATCAAACAGAAATACTTGATCATTACTTTATAATTAATTAATAAATAATTGATTAACTTTAGGTTGAAAATAGCTAAGTCCGTCTGTTTAATGGGGTCGTAACTATTAACCTATTAAATTATTAACTTATTATTAACTTATTAAACTATTTAATTAAGTAAAAAACCACTAAAACGTAAAATATTATTTAAGTACTAAGACCGATAAATTGTTGTTGTTTTATTTGTTTACCATCACTTGTTAATGATCGTATTTACTAATGGGATATTAAAAAGCATAAAAAGGGAAGGGTATTTTGATACATAAATCCCTTGGTGAGGAATATATTCTACCGGAGTGCATTTTCAAAACAAAATATCAGGTCTTCTAGATCACTGATGCCAAGAGCAAACAATTTTCGAATAAATTAGAAAAATACAAAAGTTTTGCATCAGTAAAACTTTAAACATGCAAACGCAGTTCAAATAAATGACATTCCTCAAAGAACAATCTCGTTTAATCGTTAAATATTGATAACAATGACTTAGTAAAAGAGTAAGTGTGTTTGTTGACTTAAACCCGGAGGACTATGGACCACGTGGTTTTTAATGTTAACACATTATTAGAAGAAGACATTATTCAGATAATGGGCCACCTTTTATCAAACAAATCGTCTCCAATTCGAACTCAGGTTATTTAGGCAGCACTCCATAAGGGATCCATGTCAAATTCGTCTTTATTGCCAGCACTGTTAATTTCTTTTACAAGTGTAAATAATTAATTGGAAAAGTAGGAGAAAATTTTACTATTTCCCTCGTCAACCATAGTTAGTGACTTATGAATTATGGGAGCTTTGATAAGTTAATTAAAAAAATTGTATAGGGACATCACTTTCAAACGGTGTCATCTTAACGACCAATAACACGGTTGTAGGTTTGAAGTTTAGGTTCAGGTTAGATTAAATTTCTCCTCGCTCCAATAAGGATGCATTAGAAACTAAGGTCGGTCAGAAATTAACAGCGATAGATTGGTGATTTTCTTCCATTGAATTTTGATAGTAAATAAATTCACTAAAATTTTCGATACGAAGAACACAAAATAACAACCTTCAGATTTCACTCTGCTATTTAATACCATAATAATAATGATATAACTTTATTCGGACAAGACTGAAAGAACCAAGTCCCTTCTTAAATCTAACCCTTAATACTCTCGATTCATTGATGACATAATAATTGCGTTGAAAAATACATACTATTACTTGATCCTTACAATTTCAGCCGACAGAGGTCTGTACATGGGCGTCAAAACAAACTATTATCAAAGGACTAAACTTTGCTCCTCGCCCCAAAAACGCCGCGAATTACAGCTAGTAATCTGTGTATGTATTGAGGGAAGACATCAAGAGAAACGATAGAGCTATTTTCAGAAACGAGATTGGCAAAGAATGAGATCAATCGTAACCTACCGGCAAAGAATGTAGGGAAGGGGGTGAGCAAGTGCGTGGCGCCCCAGCTTCGTCCGTCTTCGCGGTGAGATCAGCGGGACGTGATTTGAGTGTCGAGCGGGCCAACGGAGGGGTCATCGTTTGCCCGATCCCGCGTCGGACCCTCTCTTGACCCCAGGCGCCAGCCAATGAGCTCATCGCTTCGACACCCACAAGTATACCCCGTATATCTGCGGACTTTACGTCCGTTTGAAGGCGTTCTATCCCGATTTGCTCTTCGAATCCGGGATATGGTGACCGTGACCCTCCCCAATCATCTTTACGGCGCAGAAGGTACCACATTTACAAGAACATGTGACGACTTGCGTGGATTAAATAAGCGCGCTAGACTCTAGATGAGGGCCTTACTTTAAAGGGAGCCATATGTGTGTATTTAATCTTTATTTATCAGAGGAATCAATTGGTGGAGGCTCAATGATCTTTTCGCATCAGGCCTCCGACAGTTTAAATTTTGCTCTGTGAGAGGAGTCTCGTTTCCTGATTTTAGGATAATAAATATTTCTAGAGGTGATGGAAACAGCGAGAAAATTCCAGAGGAAAGTACGTAGTGTACTGACGTACTGACTTCATGGTCTTGCACTAGCAAGGATACCAATTTTGGTATTAACAAGGGAACCTTTACCACTATGTCAAAGTGATTTTACTGATACATTTAGTTATAGGTTCTTTGGCAAAAAATTACCAATATGTGTCAGTTACGACTAACTCTTCCTAGTTTCTCAGCAAAACGAGCATAAAAATCAGCCTAGAATTCGTCAACTTCGAATAACCTTTAATACACCGGGCCCTTTAATCAGCGACAGCTGTGGTTAGCGGCGGCAAATTATCGCAAAGCGACGCAAACAGCGGTGCGTCAGTTCGAAATCAACCTGATAATTTTCATCCTTATCTTTTTCTTTCGTAAATTGATATCCTTTTCGTAAATATTTAATCGATCTAATGCTACATTCAAGATTAATTCTTCACTGTTTTTACTCTTGATTTAATGTTAGCAGGAAAATATTTATAATCTTTTCGGAAGGATAAATATTCGTAGACGCCGATGTCTTCCACGCAGATTATAGCGAATTTTCGCAAGCTGCTATTAGGAATCGCTTTCCCATTTCCTGACGTCCACAACTAACAGTATAGTTTGAGGAAGAAAGGGCGCTAAGAATTCCCAATCCGAGGGAAATTTCAGATCAAAAAGCAGATCAAGCGTATAGATACCAAAGAGTTGTTCCTGAATCACCGGTCACCGGTAAATGAATACTTTGATTAAAAATATTATCTTCAGCAATTTTGAGAAAAACACTTAGGGAACCGTTATTCAAATTAAGTGCGAAACTGTAGATATTAACTTTCTTTCATTGCAAACAGACGGCGACACTTCTTTCTGTTCAATTTTACCAGTGAGAGTTATATTAAGTGTATTTGATAAAATAAAACTTGATTCGAATAAATAATTATTATGAAAATATAACTTTAAATGAAAACAATCGATGCGCGGTAAGACATAAGCGTTCATGTTGTGCTATCTTTCCTTATTTTCTATTAAGTTTTTTTTAATCCACGAAGCTCCTCCTCCTTTTCTATTTTTTTAATTCTTTATATGCCGGTATCCTTACCTTCTAAAATTGTAAAAGGTTAGATGTAAGAGGATACTTTATTGTCTCAATCTCGCTCTAAATAAAGTGGTATTCTACTCTATTTTTTCTTGCATTCCTCCCTAACCTTTCCGTTTGGCAATAGACTATATCATTACAGAAATTTGATACTGTATTTGCTTTCGCGTTTCAATTGGGACAAAAGTCCGCCATTTAATGCAAATAATTATCCTGATCTGAGCAGAAATTTAATTTCGGCTCCTCTCAGGACAAGAAGTATAGGCGACATTATATTCCTAAAGAATGTACTTGTTGGTGCCATCGACTCCGATGTTTTACTCAAGGGCATCAATTTGAATGTACCCTCGAGAAAATCAAGACACACCCCCCTTTTTAGTGAACATTTTGGGAGGGTTGATGTCTGCAGATCGGAACCGCTCATTAGGATGATGAGGGTGACAAATGACGTCCCGAGTAGGAACAGTCATGTAGATTTATGTTATAACTCCCTCATCAAAATGCAAACTTTATTCAAATTTGTTTTCTTAATTAACCTTATTCCTTGCCCTTCTTCCTTTTCATCTCTGTAATCCCTTTGTTTCATTTTCTCAAATATACACCCCATAGATCTCATTCGCTTCGCTTTCTCCTACGATAAAGAAACAAGTTTTGAATTACAATACATAGTATTTCTATGAATTACAAAGAATGATGTACAGATTATATAATGGCATAAACAATGTAATATATTATGTAGAATTCCTCAACAAATGTAAAATTCTTTCTTGAATTGAAAAATCAGAACAATTCGTTTTGTTAGTATTAGCACAGTCTTATTGAGGCCCCCGTACAGATGAGACCCTCAGCTAGGGCCTATTTCACCTAATTATAAATCCACCCCACTGTAAACGATAATTTTAGCACACATAATCAAGAAATGAGAAAATCGAGAATTTTCTCTTAGTGAAATTTTCAGAACGAAATTAATGATATATAATTATCTTATAAAAAAATTCTGCGAGAGAGTTCATTACAATGTTCTCCAGTCATTTCTCTTGAGAAATGTAAAAAAATTAATGAATTTTATTACAGCCTCTCATGAGTTTTCTATCACGGAAAAACGACTGAGGAAAGGTGTTTTAACTTATCACGGTAATGCCGTGCCACTGAATCTCAAGGAATAACTCGGGACTCGAACACTTTAGAATACCTGCCCGGAAAGTGGAAGACCTGGGTTCGAGTCCCTGTCCTGTCGCTATCTTTCACACTTGTTATTCCTCACGGAAAAAGACTCAAATGAAGAAATAGGCAATATTAATACTTCCAGTCCTCATTAACACCAGACAATGTACGTGGTTAATACAAAAAGAATTAGGGGCAAAAGTGTGAAGAAAAATACGATTAAAATCGCCCCTAGCTTCTTAAACAAGAAAAGAGCCTTTTTAAGCTCATATGTGCGTAATACCCCACCAATTTCATTGATGTCAATTATGGAGCTTAAGTCCATCTTCCCTCACGCTTGCAGGGGCTACTACTCCGCTACACATCTAATTATCACCAGTAGAATTACAGATAAGAGCTATGAAAATATCTACAAAACGAATGCGCAAGAAGATAAGTTCTTAACAGTAACGTGCGCGCTTGATGACTTTTATATTCTTTCTGGAATCAACAGCTTTATCCTCATAGAATTATATCTTTGTGGTAAACATTAATAATCTGAGATAAGATATTCGTAAGATTTTCCTACTCGGAAATACTGAGGCTCACATCTGCTACTGAGAAACAATTTGCGATCAACTACGCTGTTTCGTGATAAACATCACCATCAACGCAACAAGGATAAGGGTAGCTTCAACTCTATTAAGTAATTTTGAAATGCGTAAGGATATCAACAATCTCCTACTTATCGATTTGGATGCATTAATGCCAGTTTTCTTCTTGCGCCAATAAAAACAGAACAATCCACATAATTCTACTAGCCGTTTAAAAGACAAATTCAGATAATTAGATGTTTTATTTGATTTTCTTGAAAATACTGCATAAGAAATATGATTTTACGAGATTTGGAGTGATATATAGTAGTAATGTATTTATGAAGATGCTTTGACAGGTAAGGTCATTTTGTAGGTTCAAGGTCTCAGTATCCCAGGTATTGGAAACTGTTATTTCTACAACTAAATTTTCTAGAAAAAAGAAAAGAATAATTTTCTTTTCGGACATGCAGAAAGTGGGTCATATTGATAAATATTAACAATTAAAATAAATTCAAAATATTAGCTCTCGAGGAGATAAAAAGTACAAAACAAAATTGAAAGTTTTCCAAATGAATCCTCACATTTTTGGAAAAGTCTAGTCTCATTCATAAAGGAAATAATTTTCATTATCTTGTTGTGGTCATCATCAAGAATTTCTTTGGAGTGATATGTTTTCCTACCTGAAATATTGCCTTTGAGATTAAATACACCTAAATTATCCGAAATTTCCAAACGACTTCCAAGGTAAAGTTCACTGGTAAACCTGATCGAAATAAAAAGTTAAATTTCTAAACAGCAGGAAAATATAATCCAATATTAATGGATAAATAAAATAATTCGCGTACTAGATTTACTACGAAACACTAAAAGCAATATAAGTCATTAAAAGAACATCAATAAAATGCCTATGCAATGTTCTGATAAACGTTAAAGGATAGTAAACACGACATAAAAAGGTCACGGAATAAAATTTATCGTTATCTCCAATGAGCTGACACGGAATTCTGAGAAAAATAAACCTACGGTGCTGCCGGAGTGAGAATCCGCTGAGAGGAGCTCTTTGTGAAGGAATTCGGTACATATAAACAAATGACCCTGTACGTGATGCTGCCCAAAGCGTGAGTCATTGAAGCCCCTCAAAGACATTAAGAACGGGAACTAAAGGTCTGATGACCAAGCAAGTGTCCACGACGAGTATACTCTCTCCCAATTATAACTGCGAACGTCGTACTCGAAAAGGAGAAGCACACGTCGAGTGAAGCATCGGTGGCTCTTAAACGGATTTCGAGTAGTGAGATTGGCCCGTATAATGAAGTAGTTTTTTATTCCAAGTTAATCTCCGTTTTCATAGCTACCTTACTCAGAGGAGTACTTGGATTCTCTTGGACTCTGAATGATGATAAGTCGGCAAATGAAATTGCACATATCAATGAGTTTTGGATATGCTCGGAAAAAATAATTTTTCGTTGGGAATATGAGACACACATGCAAGTTAGCATAGCCGCAAACTAAAAATCATAAAAATAAATTTAAAAACAAAAATATATTTACAAAATAAATATGTGTTTATCGAAAATTATTCGTTAAGATTATTTATTTCTTACGTATTTTAATGATTACTTTGAGTTTCGAGCGAAATCTTATCGTATTGGTCCAAGTTGCAGAGATTGATGTAAAATTAGAACTATGCACAATTCTGTGAAGTTTTACACGTCGCAATTGTGCAAACTGATCGAAGGAAATGGCAAACTATTCCATGCTGATGAAACGCGATTCACTAATCTGACCTTTATGATTGTTAATGTTAAAAGACGCTGAAACACAAAATCGGATCTGTCAGAAGCATTTGAGAAAAGTATAGATTTCTGACCGTAAACTGCAGTACAGGTTAACAGTTCCGCGAGCAAAAGAAAACAAACTTAATTTAAAAGATAAAAATGGTCGGAGATATGATACTTCGCTAGAGCTGGATTCGGAACTCTGGAAAACACCTCCGATTCCAGCTCCAACTTGTATTAGTTTTCCCAAACCGTAGAAGAAATTAATTTAACCGTATCGAGTTTTTAGCTCTTAACACTCCCAGGAACTAAAAATGTTCCGTCAAAGATGACGGGCAAATAAAAGTAACTGAAAGATATTCCAGGTTTAAAAAACAAGCGTGTCTTCCACTAGGTTTAAAGTAAAGTAAACGAACGTAATGAAATTCAAACGTGTATTGAATGTCTCTCTAATGTAGTGCTATACGAGCATACATTGAAAAGGCTTACATTGTAGAGGCTAAATTGTGATTTCCTAACAATATTTCAAAGAAATGAAACAGCGTTCTCGTCATAAAACCATTGCTATAACTTGGGCCACTTTTTGCTTCCGGAGATAAGTGATATTCTTAGGTTCTGTATTTCCTTCAAGGGTTTTCGCCACTCCCAGATTAGCTACTAAAACGCCCTCATGTCCCAGATTGTCTAATTAGAAATTAGGCTACTTCACCCACGATAAACAGCGGCAACCGCAAAACATCGCAATAGGTGCCAGCCCGAGGATAACCGCGCTACAAAACGCAAAATATAGCGCGAAAATCCGTGTAAGGATGGCGTTCGGATCTTACGAAGAGGGTCGTCAAACCCTCTATGTTTACACCCAGAGGCCCTACACGCCTCCTACCATTCAGAACATCTATCTCCGCCACAGTCTCCTGTTTATGCCCGAAATTATCGTCGGGAAGGCCATTCCTCCTCCACTGCCACTGATGTAATCTAACATCGCGCGCTCTCGGAAAAAACACGAGCGACGAAGTATGAAGTTGAAATGTACTCACCAGCCCCATTGAAGCGGGTGTGGGAGGTTTTGGAGGGGCGCGCGCGCTGGGCCGCTGCCTCCCACAGTCCCCCGTCCTCTCCTCCCTGCTCCGGACTCCTCGCTGCTACAGCCTCCGTCGAGCCACGGCCTTCTGCCTCTGCCTCCTTGCCTCTTTGACCTGTGGACGCACCCAAGAGAAGCTCGGTCACTCGTTGGAAGGAAAGGAGAATCTATTTATTCCGCGGGAGAAAACGACGGTCAATTGTCTTTCGAGGATGCTGCGAATACGATAGCCGCGCGATCCTGCGACGCGGTGGAAGTTGGTGCTTTCCCGGCGAAAGAAGCGCGTGGTGCGATGGTAAAGGAAGTTTCATCTGTGTTGTGTAACTCTTTGAGGACGCTGGTATGGGACAAGCGTACAGCAGTTGACCTACTCATACTCAAATTCACCATCGGTATCAATGGCTTCCCAGAGAAAATGGGATGGGTTTGAAGCGATTACTCCTCCAGTGATGAGTAGCTACACGGATACTGTTTCACGATTAAATCGTAATCGTGCCATGAAACCGACAGATTTTCCGCAATATAAATACCGGATGAGAAGTGTAACTTGAGCAGCATCATAGTGATTGATCTACATCCTTACAGGTTTGGTTCCGTAGGATGAGCAGATGCGAGTAAGAATGCGTAGGATTTTCGTCACGCTAGTGAGAGCTCTAGCCTGAAGAAATGGGTTAATCTTCCGGAAAATTGAAACAAATCTATAGAATTTATAATCCCGAAAATATTTAGAATCGAATAAACATCAATCAGCAAGCGTATCTTGCGTGGCACATATACAATTGAAGTAACACACGCACGTTAGACAACATGCGGGAGATCCTGAAGATATAAAGCACCGTAATGCAACAGTGAGTCCTATTTACGATGGCCAATAAAACGAGGGGTTATTTCTTCAGAAAGGAACGAATTATAATGATGATAAGTCAGAAAAATACGAAGAATTTTCAGGCTTACTCAAGAAAATAATAATCCCAGAGACGTCAAAAGGGAGGACAACTGACTAGTCTAATACTTCGACACACGGCTGACGTCGATGGTAGACTTTTAGTTCGGGTCATTGAGGATGACACTGAAGCTAACGTATGTACCGCTTAGAGGATTTGATGGAAACGCGTAATCAATGAAATATTATCTCTGCGGCCACGGATGAGGTCAAGGACAATGATGCTTTAATGCTTGCCACTCATATTGCTACACGTCGCAATGCTCTCTCGGAGAGTAACTTAATCAAACTTAATGTTTACTTTAGAAAACAGTGGGAAACATCAAAGTTATATGAACGGATGCGTATATAAACTGAATCCTTATAGAGAGAAATATCCTACTGAAGATTAATATTAGCGGAATCATATTTTACGAGTAACCTATTGTCAAATCTTACAAGAGAGAAATTTATTTCCATGAGATTAGCAGCAGACAATGTCCTATACCTTTTATTTCAAACCTTTTTCAGCGATGAAACACGTTCTTATCCAATAATTATAACGTTTTGTCACTCTGCCCTGAACGCTATTAATTTTTTTCAATCTCCGTCGTTGAAGAATGAGGAAGGATGGAGAAACCACATGTATTAGCATATTTATCTCTTAGCCAGACTCTAGATAACCATTTGAGGTGAGTACCCAATTAATTGCTGGGGTAACTTTGTCACAGATTAAGCGTATGAAAATGGGAAGAAGTTACATTTGAATTTCTGAAGATACGAACTCAGATTAGGTTCGATTGAACCAAACATTATATTAGTAGCATTATTGTTAAAAGTGTTTCGACAACTGAGATCATTTCACATACATAGTCCCCCACCGGGGATCCAACCCGGGACCGTTTTCACCAAAGGCGAACTCGCTATCCACTTTGCTTCCCAGGAGTCCCCAAAGATTATAATTTTGTAGCTGTAATGACAATTTCCACCATAATATCTACAATTATCACTTATGGTCTTGATCACGAGTGAAACAGAGGAGTCTATACACAAATACGGAATTTATTTACTTCATTCACCGAATAATTTGGGCAAACATTGCATTTTCAACACCAAAAGTTGTGATTCGCCCTTTGAAAGATGATAAATATTCTACTTTTCAATTGCAAATAGCTGTCTTATAACAAAAACAGACACACTACCCATGTAAATGGAGTTTTAAAAACATGTTGATAGCTTGTCAGCAAGGTCATCCTGAGCCTTAGTGTATTGCATAACAGTTTGACGTCTGTCTGCATACTATCTTTAAAAATATTTCATGAATATAACTTTGATGCCTACATCGTTGACAAGCAAATCATTCTGCTGCAGGTGTAACTTTTTGCTCTCAAGATTGCAACGAAGAAACTGATTATTATAGGAAAATAACTGAAGGGGACTTATTAATTAAATTAATCATTGCATTAAGCTTTCTATGAAGTTAACGGTAATTAGGAAGCATAACGAATGGAAGAAAATAATCTTAAAGGATAATTAAGAGTGTTTATATATGTATTTTTATGCGTCAATGTTCGCATGAAAATCAATATCAAGAAAAAGTTCATCCTTAGTACATTCCTTACAATCGATAGCTCGCAGATAATAGGCCGATCTCTATTCACCCCGAGTTTGAATTAGGTAGTTCAAATTTTCTATAAGAATCCACATGAAAATTGGCTTTACATACCCGTCATTTACTCTAAGAAAATGTAATTATTATTTATTATCCAAAAAACTCCATACATGAACCATAACGAAGAAAGCTCTGTAAATAATGTCGTTCTGATCAGGACATCTAATTTTCTGCTCGGAATCGCGAAAATTTCGGTGAAGTAAATTTATTTTAGAGTTAAATCTGCGACTTTTGAAACGTGTCACCTGGACAACCACGGGAAACTATGAAGTGGAGAGAGGTCTCAAGTGGAGAAAATTAGCACATTAAAAAATCATAGGGTTTTAGATAGAATACTATCCAATCACAAAAGAATACACTCAATTTAAAGTTTATCCCATAAAAGAGAGGCATGTAATAGCCCCATAAACCAATCAAATGAATATTTCAGTGGAGATTAATACAAAATATATGCTGCAAAAGGAGAAAATGGTTACAGGCTACAAAAAGTAATCTAAGAGAAAAAATTCTAAACTAACTCGCGAAATGTTGAATTTTCTTATGCACAAATAAAGATTCACAATCCTTTTCTCTATTTTCATAATTATCTGTTAAGAATCAAATGGTAGTTCAATTAATATTAAATAAGATCTATCGCCTTCTGTCAAACCATCTACCTAAGAGATGTTACCGTTTGCTTAAGAGGTAGCTTAGCCCTCGACCTTTCACAACCCTTATATATCTCCTAGCATCGAACCTCGGTCGTTGGATTGATAAAAATTACGAATCATATTCTGATAAATTACGTTCAATGTGCGCGATTAACTTCGAATGCCTTTTCTCCAAGGAAAGAGATTTAATGGACAAAATTCCCAGTTGTCTCATTGCTTACATCCTCTCCACAGTAGGCTACCTGAACCAAATCTGTGAGGAAACTGGATGGATCTGGCTAACCGTCTTCTTATATCACCCAAAGAAAAGTTTCAATATTGCGGTACCTATCTACCGCCCGCAAGTATATTTAATACAATTTGTAGATTTTCATCAAGTTGATACCCTTCCCATCAAAAGGAAATCACTCTATTTCCACTGTATTTGTTACTATTACCGTTTTTGCATTCGTTTTTCAATCGAACTCTTTATCTACCCCTTATCGAGATGACCAGTAAATATTTTGGTAAATGAAACATATCGGACGGTACATTAAGCATACGCAACTTTTCCCAAGTGTTTTAAGGGCCATTTTCAAAGGATTGATTACTCCTGAGTTACACCTTATGTTTCCAGCTTGTTTCTGGTTACACTAAGGCCCCTTTCATCAGAGAATGTTAACAATGAAGCTGCAGAAGATCGACCTTGTAGCTTAAACTATTAAGTTGTAGTGTGGGTGACACAGCCCCAGGTGTTTTGGAAGTCGTGGGAGTCACATTTGATAAAAACCTAAGCTGGGAAAAACACATCAATTTAATAGTAGCGAAGGCGTTTAATATGTTACACTACGTGATGAGGAACTTGAAGGGCAGTAGCAGGAAAGTAAAAGAAAAGGGATACATATCACTAGTGAGACCAATTCTTGAGTATGCGACGACCGTGTGGGATCCGTATCAATGTTGTCGAATAAAGAAAATAGAAAAAGTTCAAAGAAAAGCGGCGCGTTACGTAATGGGCAAATTTGGAAAAACNACGAGAGACTGTGTAGTTTTTCTTGTTCCCAGAACTCTCCTATGACGTCAAACTTCTGCTTTGCCATTTGGATCAACTGCATTACTAAGAAAAAAATAATGCCGGAGTTAAATTATCCCTTAAGGAATAGTTAATTAAAATTTGTACGCTCTGCAATATTTTAACTGTTATCAGTTTAAGAAAGATAGCTTAGCTTAATAACACCGTCGGTTATCACTACAACCAGAATGTCTGATTATATAAGTGGTATGGTGGATCCATATACCCTCGGATGCCCTTGGAAAAGGAAATTCGGAAACCTCATCATAAAGGAAACAAAAGAAATCTAATAGGAATCACAGAAACGAGAGATATAGAAGAATTCACGAGGGTACTGTAGATCAGCGATCGCCAACCGGTGGTCTACGAACCATTGATGTTCCTTACGGATCTTTTGGTAGCCCATAAATAAATTTGGGCACTATTTGCGATATAAACGGTTATTATGTCCTTTAATTTTATAATAAATACTCCTTATTGCCTCGCAGGGCGATGTACGGTGAGGTTTTACCCCGGGACCGCTACGGTAGCCGAGAAGGCCTGCCATGAACTCCGAAAAATCCAGTAATAGCTTTTTACTTACTTATTGTGTCTATTGGGTGTTTATATTTCTATTGTGTAATTATTGTATGTATGAATGTATTTTAGGTATAAAACTGCCACCAGGCTTCCAGCCTAACCGCAGATATTGTGACGATTAAATAGGAATCTGAAATCATTTTTGAGAAGTTTACTCATTCTCCACTGAAAATTAAATATCATTTAGTACTACTGAAAAAACCTTCAGTATATTTCAACTTCAATGAATTTAGTGTAGAATTTCACTGAAAAATCTTTGTCGGACATTCAGGAAAATTCTTCCTACGAAAAAATTGCGAGCCACTAATTTATCAACTGGAATAGCAATTAGCCTAATCCTCGTTTAAAAAATTAAACTTGGCAGCGAATTTCAAGCTGGCATGCGGAATGGTATAAATAGTACACAAAATAGTTATGTAAATTGACTTGGTTAATGTTTGGAAATTCATCAAAAAAATATATTAGTAACCACGATATAATCGGTTAGTGACTACTCCAGATACTAACCTTCATGCGCTAACCAATATAGCTATGTGAATTTTATAGTAATTGATTCCACTAGTTCGTCAAAACTCTAAACTAATGTCGAAAAATTCTTAGGGTTGAGTAAATTGAATAAGAAAATCACACACAAGTAAGAAGTGGCGTTAACTGTGCCTACGCCATAAATAAAGAAAATCGATCTTACCACTCCCATAATGATCTACTTCAGACCAGCGCAAAACATGGTCTTGTGCGGCGCAAACGCTACTGGATCTCTGAGACGTGGTAGACACCGAAGAAGATCATAATTATCTCCCTCGTCTGCCTCCTCTAAGGTAGCGCAACAGGAAGTCGTGTTGACCCCTGGTCTTCTGAGGGAACGTCACATGCTCTTTTCGCAAAGACCCTTCCAGCTCTCGTTCCCACACCATAGCACTCTCTATCTTAATCCCTTACCTTTTTGTAACCTCTTACTCTCGAGGGCAAAAGGAAAAAACACCAGTATACCAGTGCAGATAAAGGTGCACTAACTATCGAAATAATACTCGCGTATAGCGGAAGCTACCAAATTATGGCTATAGAATTGACCTATCTCCTACATAAGTTGTTTATAAAACATTCAGGAGTGAAAAGTTTCGATTAAACTGGTAAAATAACGTATGAAAGATAATAAAATAGTTTAGAACTCAGCTGGTATATTGTAACAATAAGTAATACACACAATTTATATCAACATTTTCAGCAAAATTAAAAGCAATTGCAAATCAATCAAAAAATTACAGCGAGAAATATTTCACATTCACAGTGTTATACTAAAAAATCATGCGTATATTATTACAGAAACTGAGAGATGAAGTGCGTTAATTGCGTTGAATATCGCCTAGTTTGTCCTGTACTTTAGTTATATCGTCTTCTGCTGGACCTAGCGTGCGTCTTAATCGAATACGTAGGTATTTTTATTCATTATATATATTCTATGTTTCAAAGGCGAGTCATCCATTCGAGTTTGAAAATTCACATTAGCCTACAATAGGTTAATGTAAATTTAGAGATGTAAATAATTATTATTATCGAGAGAACATCCATCGATCCAAATATATAAGGTGATCTAAGTAATTTCAGCGTTACTGATATCAAAAGCCTATCCATCGTTCTATGCAAACTTAATTACTAAGTAAAGGAAGAAGGAAAAGTCGAACTTCCACAAACAATAATATTTATAGCAAGAGCACCATGATTTCGACTCATGGAGTTGTCATAGTTGTCAGTTGTCAAGTGGAGATGTAGTCATGGAGCCATAGAAACCGAGGTTGTCTTCCAATAAATATTGTGGTTAGTAAAAGTTCGAGTCTTCCTTATTCCTTCATGGAATCCTACCACGAAATCATGGCCTAAGGAGTTGATTCTATAAATTACTGATTCTTAATCTAGTGAAATATTTATAGACTTTTTTGGCTTATCATTTTTCTTTCCAATTTTCTAACCATTCAGGAGAAGTAATCAAATGATGATGAATCTTGGTTTTGAAAATAATTTAAATACAGCGTTAGAGCTATTTACGTTGTAAAATCTCGTCAATTACTTGAATGAACGAGAATAGAAACTGATAAAACTTCCAAAACGATGTATAGTTTACTTAATTCCTTGAACATAGATGCTCATTCTGCGTAAATGGCAATGTATAATTTATGGATTTAGTAATTTAAGATCACTCTTAAGAATATTCCTCTCCATTTCAGTTTTGATCTTCCCAGAAATTAGTCATAATTTAGCGCCTAGGCTGTCGATAGCAACGATAATGATTTTGATGAAGGTGATAATGATCTTCACGGAGTAGGTCGTTCCCCCTTTTTGTTGCAAACCTAACTTAATTCCTGCTAACCACTTCGCGAGTACTCCCACCCCACTACTTCCCTGCTTTCCCTTTCCCTATCAAAGCATAATTCCTTCGTTTTACGACGACTTGAAGAATGTCACAATCCAAAACAATTCACCGAGGTAACGTGCATTAAGTAGTAAAAGCTATTAGTAAAACCTTTGTTGTTTTAAACAATGTTTTAATCAATAACATCAATCACAATGAACTTAATTATTGAACTACTCCGAAATAACGATTTTTATGAATTTTCCATTTCTGTCTTCATTATTTCGTGAAGTTAACGTTGAACCGTTCCAACATCAACCAAATTTCATTCGAAACCTGAAGTCGAATTCAGTGATTTCAGTGTGGACCATCTAACAACACATCGTCTCTATACACTAATAGTGAGGATCTCCACATCATTATAAAATTTTACCTTAAATAGGTGGCACATATAACATCCATGACAGCTACCGATTTCAAGTGGCCACAAAGACAACATTAAAAAGAACAATGATATATTAGATTTAATCCGAAAGGAGATCATTGGGCACGCATCACAGTCACTGAACGGACGCCTATCACGTGTAACTCAATTTTAGCTGCTTAATTTCAAGATAATCATTCTTAACCGCCATTCTGTGACGAGAAAACTGAGAATCTATTTCGCTGCTAATTAATGGTAGATTCTAAAACCGCTGGAAGCTGAATCCGTATCAGCAAACCCCAGATCAGTATGGGAGATCTCTGGTCGGTCGCTCCAACATCGCAAGCCCCCCAAGGAATACAACTGCTGCGTAAATCACAGGCTACCTGTGTATAGGGGGATTGCTTGGTATCCAGACCAGGGGTGATATTCCGGCCTGAGCATAAAGCAAACAAGTGGTCACCTCAGATGCCCACATTAAGGAGTCAATCAATGATCGAGCATATATACTACATTGTAGCTAATCTCAGATCGGTATAAAACTATTGTAGCAACTACCTAAAACGAAAACAGTGTGTAATACTTGAGCGTCATGAACCTATACCTGAGATTGCATTTTTTTAAGAGCAAGGAGTTTAGCAGTAAACATACCATAGTAGCATTTTAGCATGTATGTACCTTGCGCTCACTCGGTTTCGTTGTAACGGAAAATTTTACGCTTTCCGCAAAGTTAATGAGCTCTCTTAGAAGAAAGCGGTTCTCTATCATTGACGAGCAGCAAAATGCTACTCAAACGTACGTGTACGTTTCAATATTTTCCAATGACACGCGGCCCCTAGAGGGAATCTCCGTTAGAGAGACAGAACATCCGTTCAGACCATCAGGCGCACCAGAACTGAGGTGGAATAAACCTCTAGTTCCCTTATTAGTAGCTCACCACCCCGTATCCCTCCCTACAGCACTCCCTCACCCCGTCGCACTTTAATACTTGGCGAAGTTCCCACTGTGTTTTGTTTACATCGGGGGAAACGGCGGTCAGGAGAGCGGGCAGCGGAGCGGCTGGGTCGCTGAGTAGGAGGCCGAAGGAGTAGGAGAGGGGAAGGAAAAGAGAGATCGAGGGGGCCCACACACTTGTTGCTCCTTTGTTCATCTGGCCTTTAGCGGTATTGCGGGGTGTCGCGGGGAATTTGGGAAAAGTAATGGATGAGGAGAGGGAGGAGTCAGATGGCCTCGTCTTTTTCTGGACTTACAGATGGACGAAAACGGCCGCTTTGCTCTTACACCACCGCATAGGCGAGTCGTGAATATACTCGATATTTTATATTTTCGGGGTTCGAGTACTGCTCGAGTAATTCTCAAGCGTACCTTAAGGCAATGCATTCGGACCTCTACAATTCCTGATGAATATCAATGATCTAGTGACGAAATTGATAGCAATGTGATAGTATTTGCGGATGACTCTGTAATATGTAAAGAAATACCAAACGCAATTCACTATCAAACGATTTTGCTGATATTAAAAGATGGAGCGAAAAATGGCAAGCAGATTTTACTGTAAGCAAACGCCCTGTAATCAATATCTTCGAAAGGAAAAAATCCCGTCGGAATAACCCGTACAGAAATAGTGAGGAATGGATATAAATATAGTCAAGTTAGTTGATTATCTAGGAATCATTCTTACATGTAATTAAACTGAGGCGCACATATCCGAAAAATCTGCGGAAAAGCAACTAAATGTCTAGGTTTTATAAAGCACGTTCTAGACAGTTGCGATGAAAAGGTAAAAGAACGATGTTATTTCACCATGGTTAGGTCCCGTAGGGATACGTGGCGAGTGTATAGGATCCAGCGGATGAAACGTGTACCCTCTAACTCGAATAAGTACAGCGCAAAGCGATACGATTTGTCAAGAAACCCCACGATAAAAAGCAAGCGATACGAAAGTCCTCTTAGAAGCAGTTTGGGAATCCTCGAAAGAAAGGAAATCGGAAGAAAGACTGCGATTGCTTGATATATTAAAAGAATGGACATGAGTGAAAGGCGTAATCGGTAATATGCGACCCCCATACTACTTCGACCGAACCGACAACGAGCGTAAAATAAGAGAAAAAGATGCGAAAACAAGTCCTTTTAAGGACTCATTCTATCCGCGAACAATAAGATAAGAAGGTAGTTCGAACGCTCGGTGTTTACACCCGCTGCCACACGCCGAAAGACGGCTTACAGGGTATTTATGTAGATGTAGATGAATGCTCTGCCAATCTACCCGTTTATCCGGCTACCTGTTTGTTTCCATAGATTATTGTGATGGAAACCAAAATCTAGGTAACATTAATAATTAGATAACAATATGTTGTATGCTTCTTAATAATTCAGACAGAGACGTGACCAAGAAGAATGTGGATGGCGTTCATAGCCCTACCATAAGAACCAAATAGTCGATGAAATGAGCCATGGCTTTCATGAAGAAAGTTTGGAATTGTTGGTAAAGATAAAAGTGGAAAATAAGCGACTAATATCAATATTCAATATAGTCGATATGTACATAAATAGTTTTGCATGAGCAACCTGCAAAATGATGAGCTTTTCATTGGATTCGGATCAGTTAGACCGGATATAAAGTTCCCTGTCCTTAAATAAATCGCTTGATTATTCCTTTTTTATACTGAAATGCCGAAAATTATAAACGTCAATCTCGTGAAATCATCCGTCAATAGTTACAACGTCGCCGGTTTACATCATGTTTGCGCTGGACTATGGAATTTTTGTACTCATTTATATAACATTTTCGGAAGTGTTTTGCCTGCCTCTAGATTATAGGCAATATCAGTTTTCTCATTACTCAGATCTAGAGCTGTAGAGTCGAATCGCTTAGCCTCCGACCGGATATCGAACCGAAAACGAAAACCAAAAAAGTCGTTATTATTTCCGGAGAGAAAACTGAACCCTAATCGGAGATACAGGAGAAAAATTAGCCGGGTAATCGATAATTTGAAAATACTAAGAAAACGCTGTTGAAGTAAGATTAGCGATTACTAGATTACCGGGAACCCGTAACCGGGTTGCCCATATGGAAAATCTTGATAAAAGAGAAGGGATCTTGGCTGAACATTTGTGAAGTTGTCCCACAGGATTTGATCCCGGAAATGCCGAGATAGCTAAATGCCCGATGGGTTTACGCGGCCAGTCCATTGGTGTTGACGTAATGAGTGGGTTAAAACGCGTTGCATTGACTATCACGTCCACCATTGAACTGTGCATAGAGCTTCGATCTCATGGAATCCTGATGTGAAAGGATAACGTTAAATTCCAGCTTTCACTCCTCACCTTGAATCAAAAAATGAAGGAACAATGTATCTCCTCATAACTTAAAGTCTTTGTCGAAAAGCGATAAATGATTACTAAAAGCGCTTTGTCGCTATGAATCGCAGTTCTTTTTGAAGTGAGAGATGAATGTCGTATTTCATCTAATGAACATGAAACTGAGAAATGCTTGGGTCAGATTTGCATAGTATTTAAATGAGAAAACATTTTTCAATTCTGACGAGGCTCAGAAATACACTACACCAGGGAAAAATCTTACGAGTTAAAAGGTACATATTATAGTGGTTGTCATTGATGAAATCACTCCAAATAGATATATTGTACATTTTGAAACTGTTTTCTAATTATGGAGGACATATTGTAATATTTAATGGTGTAATTATGAAATGATTCAGTTATGAAGGGACTAATTTGTAAGAAATGGAAGAGGTTATCACCCTGTACTGTAAAAAGTACAAGAAAATAGGTTATAAGGAAGGGCTGATAAACCTGCTTACTTACCGATTTGATCAGCAACATTTGGTAGCAAATCACAGCACTGATCATACAGAAAGCGTAAATTCAGGTTTAACTGACATTTAATTTATCCCTTAACTGACATCCATACTATAGAAAGTCACTCATTTTGAAAAAAGAAAGGAAAAGGTAAATCGAAAAATCGCAACACTCACTACAAAAATACTATACCTCAATTATTTAACTTAAATCGAAAAGGACGAAATACGTCAAGCTTTTTTCTCTGTAGCTAGACATGAAACTCGCTTATTCATGAGCTAAATCGAATTATTACTTGGATTAAAATATCAGAGATATCATTTACAAGAATTCAACTGGTAAATGCATTAAGTATGCCATGAAATAACCATATCTATTTTCCTCCCAATCATGTACTTCATAAATGCACTCCATTAGCCTCATTTCCTGTTTTAGTCGTTATTAATTTCCCAATATATCGCTAGGATTTCCCTTCCTCCTATAATAATTAATTAGGTAGCATATTTGTGGAAGCAAATAGGATACTCTTAAATTAAAACGAGAGCATACTACAATTTGAAGCTTTAAAACATGCAGATAAATTGACCCCCTTTTTATGAAGAGTGAATGGTTATAAATCGATCTCAGACCTTTAGTTCAGTGGATCAAAATATCAACCATATTTTTGCAGTAATGCATAACGAATATGAGAGTCGTTAGAGACATGAGGGAAGAGACGTGTTCCTTGAATGAACGGAATTTACCTAAAATTTAAATTTTAAATAATAATTCATAAAAAGTCCTACTTCAGATATAATTTACATCAGGATTTTCAAATGAAGTAATAAATAGCTGAAGAAGAAAAATATTTCTCGAACGTTAATGAATCTCCCAAAAGAATAGAAATTGGTAAAATTGGAAATAAATGTGTGCAGAATAGAAATTCACACACATATAACACTGTGTTTGAACATGTGTTTGAATACATTTCAGACTCGTAAATTCGTGAATGTGATGATAAGAGAGGGAAGAAAGGTCAACTTTATTGTAGTCTTTCGTTATATAGCGATTGAAGTTCTAATAAAATTTACACTCCGTGCAAATATTTATATCTATAGGTATTCTTGGGTACATCAACATTCCTTTTTACTCGTGTGGGTTATATTCCCGGTCTCTAAGTTAGAGGTAGATTTATTGAGCAAGAAAAACGTTGGGCGCAGATTCGTAGACTGGGGTCATGGACGTTTGAACTGTTAACAATGTTAAGTGCTGCTCTTTGTGGAACAACAGCATGAGAAAACTTGTAACAAGCCTATTACCCAGTGTAGTTATACGGATGTGAGTCTGATGCTTCTTAAAAGAGGTAACGGGCTATGGTTTGAGATTGTAAAACGTAGATAATATCAGTGAATTCGTAAAAGCTAACCCATTAAGGGTTTGCTTCTTAGGCTATTTACTTCTTCCTCTATACCTTGTTCGCACTGTGATTGATATAAATTCCCTAAAACCTGCGCTAAAAAGCTTTGTGCTAAAACAATTTCATGGTAGTTGTAGTAGTACTGTTAAAAGTTCTTCGACAGCTGTCATTCCTAACACCGGGACCGCTTTCAACATATACGAACTTGCAGCCCACTTGTTTATCGGAAGCCCGAAAATTCCTGTTCCTTTGCTTGAAGTTCTCACTTTTCTTGTTTCAATATTTTACGTTAATCGTAATTCTCCAATGCATGAACAATGGATATGCAGAAGTTAAACGTAATTAACAAATAACCTGGAAAAATGTATGGAAACCGTTGCGATTTAAAACTGAAGACCCTGAAAGCAGATTCAATAAGCCTTATCATTTCTTGATCATAATGTATTCCTTCGCATAAATTTACCAAGAGAATGGAAATGGATTATTCAACTGTGAAATATAGAACGGGACAGACGAAAAAAAATTCGCAGAAGTATTTCATAACTCCTTATTCCATAACTCACAGCGTTGTCCTGAGATGTATACAAATTGAAAAGAATATATACATACAAATCGATCACAATTTTTTTTAAATGCATTCACAAACGGAGAAGCGATTAGGGATCGAGGGGATGTTCGCAACAGAATATGCGATGAAAATCGTGGAATCCGGTGATATAAATAAGTATAAAATAGGGTTAGATTTCCTTCTCCCCAGAAGTGAAACATATTCCGAGTTTTGGGCTCACATAAATTGAAATCCTTTATCTGAGTAGTTGAAAATGTAAGAAGGCTGACTGTTAAAAGTATATGGTACGTAGTCCTTAAAATACGATAACTTGCGCATACAGTTTTCAGCATGGCAAAAAAGAATGCCACGATATTTTAACTCCTTTCCTCTGCCATCAGAAAAGGGCCACTGCAAAAAGCGCCGCATCGAGTTTTTTGTAGGATACAAGTCCTCATTTCCGTCTCCATCAGCAGAGTTAGTTCCTTTTGAAAAGTGCATCCTCTTTGGACAAGAAGGGTTTTCAAACGCAAATTTTCAGGCAATGCATAATTCATTCCCGCACATCAGCGCCTCCTTTCAGATAATATCACTTATTAACGAAAATGAGACGTATATTATTACAACATTGACGTTGATGATTTACCTTTCGAAAACCGCAAATAATCTGTCTTTGCCAGGTGGAACAATGGTTTTGATGCCACGTGTTTCTTAAAGCCATCCTATTTTCATTTACAAAAAAAATTTCGTTTAATTACTCCTCTGAAGATGCTTTAAAAATACCTCCAACGCGGAACAAACATGCCCTTCAAATGCATGTCCTTTCTCAGAAGTTTTAGAATATCCGCTTTCTGCTAATTTATGCTAGCACAGCTTTCCGCCCGCATAAGCGAAACCACGTTGAAAGAACAAGCGTAACACAAGAGTATAGCATGCTTCGCCTTCCTCCTTCAACCAAATCCCCTCAAATGTCACCTCACGCTTCTCTTTGCTATAAATACCCCGTTGCTACGATCTGATGAGGACGCTTAAACCCTGAAATGTTGCAATAAATATAACAAATTCCTATAAATGGACTGTAAAGTGTTTAGTGCAAGGGACGGTTGGAACTTAAAACCCTCCACCATTAGCTACAAAAGTTTTAGAGATGAAATGAGGTTTATTAGGCAAGAGGAGTGAAGTAGTTTGCCCTTATTTCCTCCTTGAGCCAGAATACTATCGGCGGAAAAAGGGCATGTACGAGCAGCACAATAATAATAAAACTAAGACTTTATTCGGGCAAAATTGAGATTACCAAGTCTCTTCGTACATCTAACCCTTCGTCATATGAAATTTTAAAGAGATAGGTTGAAAAAGTGCAAAGAAGAAAACTACTTTGTGGGTTTAAATACGGCTTATACGACACATGCTGTTGCCTTCCTTGATAATAATTATAACATGCATTAGACCAAAAGCATTGCACAGCAGCATAAGTGACATACAATTGACCTCCGAACATACATTTCACTTCAAAAATCGGTATTTCTGGATACCTGCTCCATCACAAGAAATTTCTAAGTTATTAATTAATAGGAAAATAAGTAGCACTCATTAAAGAAAAATATATGAGGAGAGGTAACTTGGTTCAGAAACGTCACAGGTCCAGAACTAGCACAACAAAAAATGAGAGAAAGGGTATAATAATAATAATAAAGTTGCTTTATTCGGGCGAGATTGAGACTATCAAGTCTCTTCGTACATCTAACCCTTCGTATGAAATTTAAATAGGTGGAATATAGTGCAGAAGAAAAATACTTTACGGGCTTAAAAACGTAAGTTTGCACTTACGTTTTTAAGCCCGAAAAAGTTTATATTTTCCGTAAGGAAAAAATACACAACAGCAGGAAAACACCCACAAGAAGCGAGGTGTGAAAACCTACTGATAGGTAACTATGTTCTAAGATAACGGAAATTTAAATCTGATCTGAAAGGTAAACTAAATTACTCCATCAAGAACTCTTCTCATAGCATTCAATACGAAGTGATCAAGATGAATACAATTATTCAGCATCAGTGATGCTCAGTAGTTGTCATGATACCACATCCATAAACAAGTCTGAGACGAAAGTTAACAAAGAAACTTTTTTCTCTATCTTGTGGTAAAAGACAAATGAAAAAAATACCTTCATCGAGATATGGAAGAAGAAAAATGAAAGGACACAACGAAATTGAAACTGAATACGTAAATTTCTTTACGATGTGAATATGATGTTCTCAAACAGTACTTATCCTGAAATCAGCAGTATTCGCATAAGAAAGACTGAGAATCGATTAAATAATTTCGAGTGGTTAAGTAGTAGTCTTGCGAATAGTTAATCCCACTTCCAATTAAACTACATTACAGGTTTAGGACGCTAATCCATGAAGCATTCATGTACAATATAAGGGTAATGTACGTACATACGGAATAAAACTGAGGTGTTTTTGAAGAATATTCTCATTGGTTTGGCTTTGAGAGATGTAAAAAATGCTTGCATTAAATCAAAGGGTCATTTAAACCATAACAAAATATATAAAATAGCACCGAACGATAAGGTATTTTCCGAGAAATTAAATGGAGGCTATATGAGGTAAAAAAGTACAACAGATTACAGAAAGATTAGGAAGAATTCAGAAAACTTCCTTAATACAAAGCCTAAAAAATATGACCAGGATAAAAATACTAGAAACCTGATTTGGAAAGATCAAAAAATATAACTCTGGATAACTCAGAAAAATCAGAAAAAATGGAAAAAGCTATTTGGTATATTCATAAGATACATTCTTCATACCCAACATGTTTTCCTGTGAATCTAAAGTAATGGTGCAAGCTAAGCAGTAGTATCCAAAGAGTGTAGTGATCTACATTCCTTCGTCAGTTAACGCTCTGATATTCAATATGACTAACTTTTAAAGGATGCATACATATAGCTATATCTAACTAAGCAAAACATGGAGAAGAGATTAAAAATAAGTTATAACATCCAAACTTATTATAATCAGAATGGGAAACAGAATTTAGATGTTTTGGTGCCAATTATCTGCAATGGGTTACCTAAGGAGTTTTTTTATTAAATTTCTACTGTTAAGAGATAACAGATAAAAGATAGAAAAACTGGTTCTTTTTATGATTTACTATTACTCTGACATAAAATAAGATTCATTATATGCAATTAATACATTTAAATAATTTTAATTTGCATTAATTCTCAAATAAATATTTCTTTTGTTTATAATGTAGATAAACATGTCGTATTTATAGTTTATATTAATTGCTTTTTATACAGTTATTGTTTTTCTATTGTTATTGAAATGTTACAATTTGAAAATTTAATAACTATATGTAATTTCTTGTATGCTGATAACTCGTCACCACCTGACGAGCAAACTTTGGCTCAGGGGTAGCGTAAGGGTGTCTTTTCTTTTAATCGTATCTTAAATAATCATTACGTTAAATAAGCATTGCTTCCATTCCTTATAAATCTTAGTGTTACGAATTATGCTTGTTCGTATGCTTAACAATTGATAAATGTCCGAGATTTATCGCTCATGTTTACCATTCAGCTGGTAATAAAAGGTTTTCAGGAATTCACGCAGTTCTTAAAATAACAACTTAACGCAGATGTACTCCTTAGCTACAAGTCATGCGGAAGCCCCGAGCGAGTAATTCATTGTTGCGACACTCGAGCGATCTAAAACGTGTTATTAATTTCTCGTGATTAAACCTTAGTCATTGAAGTTTCGCAACTACGGTATTTCACGCTTTGACAGTATGATTTTTAAACAGAAATTCGCTAACGCGACGAAATGCAACTAAGAATATCGAAAGATTGGCCCTTTTCCTCCACTAAAGTTTAGGGAAAGATATATTTTTCACCTTCATCGACGAAGAAAGCATTATTACCAATCTATGAATGTGGTATTATTGGGAAAAAATCTCAACTAAAATAGACAAAAGTTGAATATCGAGGCCGATAAGCCTCTACAGTTACACATGAGATGTGTGCATCTATTACACCGTGTTACGCGAGGATAAATCAGACTTATTTCTACTATTGATCCATTTGAACAACGACAAAATGATTTAGAACATATTTGAACAAGGTTGATTTACTTAACTCGGTCTGGAAAACCATTGTGAAACGTTTGAAAGATACAGAGTCCAAATAGAATGAAGGAATGTTTCCAACAAATATTGAATAACCGTAAGTCATCCTTTGAAACAGGCTAGCCAAAATGAAACTGGAATGAGTACTATGATTCTTTTAATTTCCATTGGAATTGCTGAAAGACTTAGATGGGTAACAAAGCTTAACTTGTCAATATAGATTGTTTTCTCTCAAAATCGCTACCATTTAAAACCACAATTATGCAACGTAAGAGCAACAAAGTCTTAGAAATATAACATCATATATTAACCATTGCCACCTGGTCCATCGACCAACTTGCAATGATTATTAAATAAATATATTCCATATGTAGTATGGCATCGATTTAACTGTATACAAAAAATTTGCTTGGTCTCCAATTTAGGTTAGTCATACGAAAAATGTTTCCTGTTCTTCGTTCCAGTCTATATCGCTAAGTTGCGTAATTTTATAATTGAATATAAATAACACATGCGTAGTTTTTAATCAAAAGCTCCAGATATAATATTAAAAAAGGAATATGTTATTGATTTTGTGTTTCCAACGATAACTAATAGATAAGAAAAAAGAGAAATTACAGAATAGTTTACATTTTATGATGAAATAATAAATGTACGCTTACAAATTACGTTAATACGGCAGTTGTAAGCGTAGAACCAGCTCTATATCTAACTCTTCGAAGGAAACGGTATTTAACTCAGCTCTCAATGACCTTGCTGCATTCATTAGCAACGTTGCGCTCCTCGATCACTTGCTTAGGCACGCAAAAAAGAATTAGTCTTAAAATATATAGTACAAGCGTTGGCACCTGCCGAAAGATACAAGTTTTCCCCAGCGATACGTATTGTTAACATCTTGATAAATGGTTTAAGAAAATAATCTGGTATTAATGACTTACGTGTAAAATTTTCTATAGGTAGAACCGATCTTCAGAGATGTTTATAGTGTTTGATTGGATGCTTGTTTCTTGCCAGCCAAAGGCTTGACCCGTGAGTAAAAGCCATATGCTTTCGCGGTGCCTATACGTTAGAACAGACATGCATCCTTTATCATTTTATAGTTGATCTGAAGTTACATTGTGGAAGGCCATTGCTAAAATAGAGAAACAGTATTTCTTCCGACAGTATATTATCTAGACGCTGGTTAGCAACAATGTGGGCATGGATTGCTACCACATTGGAGACTTTATTGTTCTACAAAGCCAACCATTTGTTAAATTATATACTGTGGAACAAATCCTGCTTATCATTCTTATGGTTTAACAGGTTTCGTTATTTATGTTCAGTATCAAAATGAGTGGCGGTTAGAATTACATTCATTCACGTGAGCGCGAAATTTTCTAATGGCGAAAAACTCAAATTTATAATTAATTTCAACAACAAAAGTACTCTTAGTCAACTTAAATTGAGAATATCCAATGTTCTTCGTAATTTGGGGTAATCCATTTTCGTTGACATTTATCGATATTAATTGATTCCGTACGGATTTTCAGCCTGGAAATAAGTAAGGGATGCAGATTTGGGAACCTATGTCGGAGCATATCTTAATTTAGACTGAATGTCGAATTATATAGAAATACAAGAAACTCACTTTGGATAACCCAATTCATAAACAAGTCAAAATCCAGATGGGAATAGTTTAATTATACGCGTAATAATCTGAATTCGAGCGATAATGAAGTGGTTTTGGATAACGAAGACGACTTACAAAGCCGGACGGGAATATACTGAAATAAAACGTACAGCGGTGAGAATGTAAAAGAAAGGCGAGAGCGGTGCTTTTTTAGAAGCGTATTCCGTCCAATTGGTACCACTCTTCGAGCGCCCAAATGAATAATACTGAGCGTTCACTCATCTTAATTCAATTTACTCTATTCCGTTGGAGCATTGGAGCTTCCTAGGTATTCACTGAAGGCTGGCGCGTATCTCGCTTCACTCACTCACCGTCGCTCGCGGGTGGCGCTCTAATCGTTCCGTTTTTTATCGGCCTGCGGGAAGCGCATTTTTAATGGGAGAAATAGCTCCTGGCTGCACTTGGTCGGAAGTATTTGAAAATATCCGTTAATTTATTTAAGTTCTCTTTATTCAAACCGTTTATTCGGTATAAATATTCAAATTGCAGAATATTTTAAGCATAATTTTCAATCCGAACCGATACTGCAGATGAATACTTAGGCTATCGCACAAAAAATCGTACGTTTTAGCAAGAAAATGTCTATAAATACCAACCCATATGGCAAAGTTTCGAGTGAATTCAATAGAAATGACTGGAGAATAAAGAAAATGACACCATATGACGTATTGCCTCGTATGAAAAATGATACATTCTGTACGTACTTCCAAATATGAGTGTGTATTTATTTTCTGAGATCGAATTCCTATTATACTCGTCTTTGAGAAAAAGATCGATACTCACAGAGATATATCGATTACGAAGGAATAAGTAAAACTTTGTAATATCCGCAAGATGTTTATTAAGACCGGTTTCGGCTAAGACGCCATCATAGACCTAATGATGGCGTCTTAGCTGAAACCGGTCGTGATAAAACATCTTGCGGATATAACAAAGTAAGTAATTATATTACAAAATAATTAATTACTCCTTCAGAATGTCTTTCCACGAAGTCCGGCCAGAGAGGTTAGAATAAATATATAGATTCGCTAAAATCGAATCACTTGCAAGGCTTCATTCGGTATACTGCCGAATCGCGTATCATAAACATATGAGGTAATGTTGGGAAAATATTCACAACAACTCAGTGGGCGGATGAAGAACCAATCACATGTATCATGTATGTACCAACAAAGCGACACGGGATATAACTGTGAAGAACGGAGAGCAGTGTCGGTGATAGCGTTTTCATGCACTGTCAATTAATACATTTCGACTCCAAGATTAATAAAGATTAATCTCATTTTTGTCTTCCTCGATGAAATGTATTTTATGCGCCTGATCTATGCAGGAATACTTCCACGATTATCTTAATTCATAAAATGTGAGACTTAAACAATAGCTCCCTAACTCGAAAAAACATTGATTACGCATAGAAACAACTTCGAATTCAATATGAATGAAACCTTTAATTAATTTTAAATTCAACCTTAAATATTGAAAGTTACAACCGTAATCGATTATTTGAACACTAAGCAAATGATTACTTCCAATACCATACATATTTGCGTCTTTGCGGGTAAAAATTTTTTTTAATCTTCAATTTTATTCCAATTCTGACCTGAATAGGAATATTTGATAAGAAATTCATATCGGAGCAAGGTGTTATACAAGAAAAAATCTCCAATTATGAAAATTTCCCCCACATTGCACAAGGACTTTTGGTAATGTTTAACAATCAAGAGCAGAAGTTATCCGATAGTCAATTCACTCATATCTCAAAAGGGGGAAGAGTAATCGAGGCATATTCTGCTTGAGGTTACCGTAACGGAAAATGAGGGATTTTAACAAGAATGTATCTCCTTCCCTTCCAACACTTTCACATGCCTGTTATGTAACGTTAACACTCTCGGATACCTTTTGCCTGAGGAGCTAACCGCAAGATGCATCGTAGCGCAGGATAGTACTACACGAGTGGTATTTGTGGAATAAGTTGAAAATTAAAATAAGCTGATGGGAGTTATTGAAAAGATATTACATCACGAGGAAGGAATAACTCACGAATTATACGGCTTTCATTAATAGGTAACGACTTATTGTAATTGCCTAGAAATACGAGTAGTAGACGTTTCTAAATGAAAAAATGAGAAACGTAACTTTCTGTGTTGGAATTTTCGAAGATAAGAGCTTCGATTGTGAAAGACAAGAAACGTCAGATTTTATCCATCGATGATAAACCCTAATAACCATCCCTATTGTAGGCAATGAGCGTTAATTATCAGCCCCTCGATCGTCAAGAGCTTAACCTAACCACCCGGTACATCGCATATTTCGCTACAAAAGGTAAGTAAGAATGACTCGAATAATCCGTTTAGTTACCACTTCATCACACTGTAAGCTGTGTTTAATAGAATAAGTGCCTTATTTATTAATTTTATTGGCAGAAAATTTTCAATTTTAAATGCTCTGGCAACGTCTTCCATTTATGCCGCAAGAAATCTGATACATGATGATATATTGTGGTTGAAATTGGTATTCAAAACTATAAATGTCAAGCTGTTACTTTCATGCTTGTACAAGTGTTCTATTTTGTAAAAGTATCTGATAATCATTTCGAGAGTATTTCTGGTGGAAATAAAGGAAAACGTGATGACTACACAAGGGATCGAGGTTAAGAGGAATAGCGGCAACATGAGGAGATAAATCCGACCCAACGTAAGAGTGACATTTACGATTGCAATAAAACTTATTTTGTGAAAAAAGATTGCCATACCTAGCCAGCTTTTAAAGCATTTGACAATTACCTGCAACGCAGACCGCCACCAAAGCGTTGATTTTCTACGCATTCTAATAGAACGGCGGATATCAATTCCCTTGAGAAGTACATAAAAGGAAAAGACGTAATGAAGATGATGTCTGTAACTCATTTCTCGGAAGGCTAAGCAGTTGACCTGAGTTACGAGCTGGGATTTCTTTTAAAGGAAGCTGCGCTTCCTATTCCATAGAATGAGTATTAAAAGAGAGTTTTTCTTGGACTTTATGAAGCTGTAACGATTCCATAAATGCCATGCTATTTTATTGACATGTTTTAATTCTTCTACCGAAGTTTTTATACACAGAACCTCAGAAACACATTTCAGTAAACTAGGGGTTTAACTCTATGCAGAAAACGATTACGACTGAAATATTAAACTCTAATTGAGGGTTAAGCAATTACGACAATAAGTAGCGTATGAAAGCAAAATAGTATAGCATATCCGGGATTCGAACCCTTATATCCCTCTTGCTCTAAGTCTTTCTATGCAATTGAACTACGTTAGACTTTTCTTTTTGTTTCTTTCACTTAATTCAACCATTTTAGGCATGCGTTTTTCGTTGCGTATTTGTTTTATTTTGTAATTTTCATACACGACCATAACATGGCCATAAACAACGTCAAACTACAGAAAAAGTAAAATGTGATTAAACTTTATTGTTAGATACAGGTTAAAACTTAAGATTGTATTCATCCTTAGATGATTTATCAAACAAGCAGTATGATTTTAAATGAGGAAGTAGCAGATCAATATCCCAAATATCCTAAGTTATAAACGATAGAGTCAGGGGTAACCTTGTGGTAAACATATTAAAACGCTCCATTAGAGTGGAAGTTTTAGTGGTATAGTAAAAATTTCATTCTAATGGAGCGTTTTAATATCCTAAGTTATTTTATGAATTCAAATTAGGCTATTCAGAGTCCACTTTATGACCTTTTAAACGTAAACAGCGGAGGATTTGCAACAGCTATTCCACTGCTAGTGCGTAAAACACTTCACAGAAGAGATTACCGAGACGAGATGTTAATTGCTTCAGGTCGTACGATCATTCAGCCAGCAGAGATTCATAGGAATAAATACGAAGAGTTGGTCCAGAATATTTAACTTTACCTTGTCTTCATTCCTGGTGGAATCCGGTAAGATACGTAACCTTAAATACAACGTTTCCCACCGATGAGATATGAGATTTATAAAAATGTTTCAATTTTATTTTGAAGACTGAGAAGCAAATCTGCTTGTAGAAAAATAACTGCACATTCAGACCGAGATAGTGACCTCAATGTTGTAACTTATAGGGAAAATTCGACTAATTTACAAGCCGCGGGGGCGGAGTGGTTATCATGGTAGCGTTCCACCTCAAGGTCCCGGTATCGAATCCAGGAAACTGATTTTTCTGATTAGGAAATGGTAGTGTTTTTTCCTCTAATGTTACTGTTCACGTCCCTCTTGTATTTTCCCATTGAGTGGACGTTAGTGAGGCATCGGAAAATAAATAAATGAGGAAAGATGAAAGTTCGGAATGAAATTAACGATGATTCTTTGCGTAAATGATTCTGAAAGACACGCAATGTTTAGAAATATTTATGGTATAAGTTACAAGGTTTTGCGATGCGCCTAGCGATCGCCATAAATCTATGATTTTCTGTAAATTCTTTTAACCTCGTCCTTTTTCTGACAGTAATTCAAGTATCTGTAATAAATAGGCATTAGTATGTGATGCTCATTTTCAAAGTTTTGCAAAAAGAGTTACCTTCAAAATAAATTAAGGAAGAACTCTCAAATTATTTCAAAATAGTTTTTCACTTGGAATCACTTGCATTATTTATTTACCTCTATTGACAACATTCCGATTATTGAATGCTAAGAACCCATATTGAGGATGGGAATCTTTAGAAAATAGAAGGCTTAGACAAAGACTAAATCTCCTTGATAAATTTAGAGAAAGCACGTTCGTAGATGATGTAGCTGACATAATGCGCCCCCCATGTTACATAGGCCGTTCAGACACTGCGAGAAAGATCAGAGAAATAGATGCTAAAACGAATCGATAGAAGAATTCATTTTTTCCGCGAAATATACGCGAAAGTAATAGATTAGCGAAGTAAATTCAGTAAATTAATGGTGCTTGCACCCCCTGCCACACGCCGAAAGGCGGATTGCAGGGTACTAATGTAGATGTAGATGTATCTATTTATGTATATTTTATCGATTATCTTCGAAGATAAAGTACTAGTGTTCTCTTCTCCATATAAACGGGTATGAAGCCCGGTTTAAGAAGAATAAACTAAGTCCGCTCGAACACATACAATAGACAATCAAGTCTTAAGTAATCCACCAAGGGTCTGAAGCGTGCGGCCCTCATGCGTCCCCTTGACCCCATAAGGCCCTTTGCTCTCACGAACAAAATCTTTATTGCCTGTTTCCTAAGATTTCAATTTACGTTTTTATAGCTGCAAAAAGAAAATAGCATGTTTTCATTTAAAACTACCCTACAAAAGTGAATATCTGGCATTTAAGTTCTACAGCTTCATATCAGATTAAGCAGCAGCTATTTACGATTATATGTTTCTGAAATATAAACTGAAATTGCACATTCATGGGAAGAGAAATCTTCTCAAACATTTATGCGGCTTCCGATGATAAAAAAGAGTAGGAGATCCAGATGAAAGCCCATGGGAGTACTGACAGTCGCTGCATCCTTGTTATTTCTAGTGCTCCAAATTGCATCAATGGAGGCCCCGGATTATTAAATAGGTGCAGAGAATCTGGAGAGTCAGTTGTATGAATTGTATACTTTCGGTATATTTTAAGTATATTCCGGAATAAAAAGATAAAAATTGAAGTTTTAGTTTTAAATTTCCCCATATTCTTCGAAACCGAACTTACATATTCAGGACAATTTAGAGACGCTGTACATTCATGCCCGGTATATAAAAGAAAGGGCCATAAATGAAACAGGAGGGAGGGAGAGAAGGGGTAGGACACCAAAATGACGCGGATTAGGATGGGAAGGGGAGGAGTGCGATGCATTGAATGCAAGAAGAAAGGAAAGTAAGAGAGCGGGGAATTTCAACCGCGAGGGAGAAGTGACGGAGGAGTGGGAGTAAATAAGAATCTCCAAGCGGACACAATGGTGGTAGAGAAGCGAGTTTTCCTCTTGCCACCTCCACCACCGTCTCCTCCTCACGGACAACTGAGAAGCTCGTACATCAACAAACAAAACCCTCTGGGCTGGCGGAGGTGTGTCCCACCCACCGGAGGACATGGCTCTCCGTGCGACGGAGTACTAGCAGAAGAAGGGATATGAAATTACGAGGAGATAGAGGAAGAGATGAAGAAAGGAAGGGAGAAAGACTGGGAGGAGATTAAGTAAAGGAGACAAACGGCTGTGGCCTTAGGTGCGTGCGAAGAATCCTTTAGTCTTGCTCGCAATGTGAAAAGTGGCTATTTCCCGAGTGCCATTTCTAGAGGGTATATAAACAGAAACAGCTGGGTAAAAAACATTCTCGGGTTGACAACTGGGTCACTTCTGCTACACCGGTATTTTTAGGATAATAATAACGATGACTTTATTAGACAAATTTAATTCTAAATAGACCACTCGAACAATTAGCTTCTTTTACGAACACTTTCAGCCATTTCCTAACCAGAATTCGAACCTGGAACCTCGACGTTGCGAGTGTAGCAGGCTGATCTTGCTCCAACGAATTTAGAAGACTCCGTTGTCTGGGAGTCGATTCTTCAGCGATGCACGAAATCACGAGAATCAGCTGGGTGTTGGAACAGTTGAAAATATCAAAAATCTTTCTCGGAGACTATGTCACGATCTTCATAGTCTGAACAAAATTGTATTTGGTGGTTCTCGCTCAGCAGGAAATGGAGCTCTAGGTATGTCTCCTTGCGTGTAAAACTTGAGAAGTTCCTCCTCGAACGCACCTTATAGTATAAGAGTAGCAAGAAAAGATCGGACGAGATGAGTGGGAGAAAAGCAGGGAGAGAAAGAGGTGGAAGGAACGTAAAGCAGAGACAGATGAGAAGAAGCGAAAGATAAGAGCAGAATGTCCACTTCTTTAAATTACTTACTCCCGCTGCGACCGAGTGTTGGCTAGGAGGTAGGCATAAAATTCGTAAATTACGCCATCGGAGAGCAGGGACACTTGAGGTTCAGATAGGGAAACGAAGAGGTATGAGAAGGAAAGCCTGTGGAGAAAGAGTGCGTGGAGAAAGAGGAAAGAGGGGATGAAGAGGGTAATGCGTTAACCACACCGGATGGGCGGTGGGCTTCTTTCCTCCCCAATCCCACCCACCATCGTTTTAGAAAACACTGGGCGTTGGCTTCGCGGCGTAGAGGAAAGATGGTAGAGCGTTAAAGGCGCGGAGGGCATTCCGTGGAGGATGACTGTGGCTAAGATATAGAGTGCAGAGGGTTACGGGAGCAGACTCCAAAAGAGAATCGGTGGAGTGAATTGTTAGGTGTGTTAGGTTATTAGGAGTGGAGATTCCGTGGTAGAAACCGAAAATGGCTAAGATTAGGCTAAGAATTGGATGAGCTGGTAGGACAAAGACCCAGAAGAGTATAGATCACAAGATATCAGAAGCAAAAGCAGTGATTAACACAACACAAATCCTACAAGACAAGGATTCCATGACCAAAGTGGGCCCCAAAAGAAGGACGTACAAAGATCCTGGGCCGGATATTATGTCACTCGAGCCCAATATATATTCTTCACCTAAACATTAAGGCTCCGAAGTAAACAACTATGAATTCTGTTAATGATCATGACTGATAATTTATTGTGTCAATGACATCACTTAAAGCTCATTATTGATGTAATAACATAGATAATCCCCGAATCTCATCTATGATCGATTTTTTAGACAAGCTTTTTATTTATCAAATATATTGCTATTCATAAATATATTGTTCCAATTAGAATATTCGCCGTCCTCGTCCTAGGTAGAAGCGCAAAAGGTATCCAATGTGTCTCTGGGTACAGGGCTAAAAATTTTGAGGGTTAGAGAATCAGATCAACCTATGACAAAGAGGGAAGAGATGTGGATGATCTTCTATACTCTTTAGCTCTCAGTGAAAAATTTAGTAGTGTAAATGTGGAATACTCTTTAGTGGAAAATGAGTAGACTAGATCATAAATAATAGGAAACCAAACTAAACACTGTTACCAAAATATTTTCAGATATAGCATTTTCCAAACTGTACAGACAGAAGGAGCAATAATTTCGAGAAAATAATTTCTACACAGTTCAAGGAATACAAAAAATTTCCCTGCAAACTCAGCGCGAGAGGAACCAATTTGCTCGCACGGTCGATAAATAGTTATTAAAATTTGAACAAACCACATATTCATACTTACAACACAATAAAAGCTATAACAGAAGTGTAATTTCAATGTTTATTTACTCACCGATAGCCACTTTACCGAAAGATTGCTAGCCTTTTGCTCTAAATTTGCTTCGCATTGCCATATATTTTACAACTAACCAAACTTTGTCTACTTTTTATTTATTCGCTTAGAAGTACGTTATTTTTTTAACTGTAAAACTAAGCAAACTAGAGTACAGAGATACCTCAAATCAAGCGATAGGTGAAACCGACGATAAACCGCGTTTGTCGGATTCGCGTAACTCGGGGTAAAACATTGCATATTAATAAACTGAATTTTTTTGTTGTGACCAAGTACTAACATTAACACTAGAATAAGGATTGCAGTCCTTTATACATATTAAAACAAAATTTAAAGAAATAAACGAGTCACGTAAATTGAAGAAATTTCGATGTCGGTGCAGTCTTAAAATCCTTAAAACTCGTTCGACAAGTTTTCTTTTTCCACGCATACGTAATTTGTAACAAGCCAATAATGTGTTTATTCCTTGCTTTGTTGCTATAACATTCTTCGTTTGAGTGTATGTTTTCTAATATTTGTAAACCTTTTTCTATACAGCCGAGACCTTCTCTCAAACTTGCAATTGCCGAGTGTGAGAGATGTAACAAGAAAGAAAAGTCAGAACCGCGTAACTCCGAGTTCGCGTAAGCCGGAGTATTACTGTGATAATGGATGAAACCTGCATGAGAGTGTAATTAATTCGTAATATCCACGTACTATATATCTTTTCCGTGAATAATATAATAGAAAAGAGATAATATAATAATGTTTCAATTTCTGTACATGAGCGACAATATTTTGGGTGTAAGGTAACTTTGCACATTAACGGCAAGTTTAAGTTTTCTGGCACAAGAGCTGAAAAGATTAGAGCAGTCACCCGGAAAGTGGAACATTTGGGTTCGAGTACTGGTCCTGTCAGACATTTTTTTCATGTCCGTTTCTCCATGGCGACAATATCTTCTCGAGAACATGGATCGGGCCGCGAACAGCAAAATAAGTTTTAAAGAAACTAATCGTGCATTGTGATTTGCTCTCTACGTTTATAATTTTCATCGCAATAAAGTAATATTTTCGATAAATCTATCAACAGAAAATGTGCCACCAAGACCATTTCTGCCAGCTTAACGATCACTACGCAAGTCAACTGCCTGTAATCGCGTCCGCCCTTATGAATAAGAGAGCTCTTTAAGGTGGAGACTATGTCGTCGACATTATAGTCCTCATTCGTCGTCAAAGAAGCAGAGTACCGGGGAATAATCGAAGGGGAAGTGGGATGAGATAGAGGTCACTTGGTGGAGCTGATCGTTGACTAGGTCAGGGTCTAACATGGGGGGTATATAGCGGACGAATTCTAGAGAATAGATGATCATTTTGAAAGCGCCGTACTGGAGAAACAGAAAATAATAGTGGAAAGAAGAAAAGGTAGTTTGGGTGCAGAAAGATTCAGAAGGAACCGGAGGTCTTGCCTACAGTTTAAGTGGAACAGAAAAAGCAAAAACAGACTGCGAATTGTTGCGGTCCAGAAAATTAAATGGTCGAGACTTCGGATATTGTGCGTTTGGCAAGGATGGGAAACTTAGGAGAAGGGTCTTAGGAAGTCAAGGTGTACGGAGGTCTGATTACAGTAATCCCGCTGCTTTTAGTCATAATTAACACCGCCGAGGGCGTCTTTTTCCTCCACAACCCTTTCCCGATGATCTTTACCGGTTTTTCCGCGCGCAGCGACAGGGGTGGACGTGGTGCGTGTAGGGCGAGCGTGGGCGCGGGTGGAGTGGCTCTCTCTCCACCAATGAGGACTCGCATTCGAGCTAATTCAATTCGCCTACTGAGGTCTGGGTGTCGGGGCCCCTGTATGCAAATCCTTTCGCCCGCTTGTATAATTCATTCGAGGCTCCTCCACCACCCCACGATCCTCCCAGAACACATGAGGTGGAGCTGCGGAGAAGGGCGGCGGATCCGTGCATAGGGCGGAGGTGCCCGGTGGGAAGGGGCGAGGAAGGGCAAAGGAAGGGGCAGAGCACAATGGCCACCTTCCGAAGGTCCTGCGAGTGATGAAGCCGTGGACCCGACGCTCTAATTGCTGCAGGTAACGGGGGGGTGCGAAATCGGCATACTTGCGTGGAATGGGTAGAATGAGCGGAATGTATGGGCGGTAAGAGAGTAGTAGGGGAAAACGTAAAAAAGGAGAGAAGAAATAAGTGGATTATGATTGTTAAAGCGAGAGAAGAAAGATCCCTCATCTGTCCTCATTTCCCTTCACTATTTACAACTAATTCTCGACCAATCCCTCCATTCATGTGTAGCTTTCATTTATTCTTGGGGGCGTTGGTTTCTCTTCGTTAGAGGATCTTCGAAATCCAGGCTCATAATTCTCGCTCTTATCTTGTTATAGAGGAACAATGCAGATAAAAAAGAATAAATTATACTACGATGACAGCGCGATAAGTCTCCAACGTCTCTGCGATCAAATATTTTCAGCTGACAAATTTATCAATATGGCTTCGAAATACGGTAAGTCAACGCTTGGAATCATCCTTTTCTTGTTCTAGATAATACATAATGAGAAATGAGAAGCCATGATTATATTAGAAATAATTCATGGAGTTCATGAAACTAACTTTTCAAATTTGAAAGGGGAACTCTTAACTTTAAGCTGGGTGGCAGACGAGAAACGTACTTTCAAAAGATTCTATAATCCTTTAGTGGCAACATTTACGATCAAATATACTGTTTACCGAGATGACATAAACACTATCGATATAGCTAGTTACTAGATTACATGCTTAAGACTGACGATTATCAAAGAGAATACAATGATAACAATTTAATTCATGATAATCGGGTATTATTTCATCATTAAACATCTTTGCAGGAGCTATGAGTTTACATGGTTGGATATAAATAAGTTCCTCCAAAAGTAAATAATACAGGTATATTCCAAAAATTGTACATCGTAAATAGTGGAAATATTACTTTTTTACCCTAGCTTAGAGAAACTTTCCTGAAAGAAAAACTCCTGGCTGATCCATTCAGATATTTAGTCATGTCATCGTCAAAAGAATCATTCGACGCACGAACAAGACCTGATATCGCAATTACCACTCAAACACAGCGATAGTTTCAATGTATTTAATTCCAGGTATATTAGGAATGAAATGTTAATCAGCACAAGATGCCCATCAGTTGATAAATTAAGCACCAACTTAGCAATTCCTTCGCGATGATCTTAAAATTCACCAAATTTCGGCGATATTGAGAAAGCTGTTAATCTTTTATTTTTATAGGATAATTATAAAATATTGCCAAGAATTATGCTTAGATAACCAAACAAGTAACCAAATATTTAACAAGTAATAGCCTGTGATTTTTTTTAAGATTTCAGCCTCTTTTAGTGATATTGTTTCATATGCGTTATTATTTTTTACAAGAAAAACGGATTAGGATAGGATAGTTAGGACTAGGAATAGGATAGTTTTTCTATTAAACGAAAATTATTTTTTATCGCTTTAAGAGCTATTTTGATAATGTTTCATATTTTTGCTGTAACTGTAACTATTACAGCTGTCAATTGTTTGTGTCACTGTTTCTCCATATGCCAACATATCGCTGTGAACCTTCACTGGTGGTGAGCCGAAGTAACTGCACTGTATGATGTAGTAATGACAATAACTCAACTTACTTGCGAGTAACTTTGTGGAGCTCTTCCGTGATTTTGGCTTAGTTAATAAATACAGGATTTAGTTTCTTGAGAAAAGTTTTTCCAGTTTTTTTCTTAGTAATGACAATTTTCTCGTGCACCTCAAGGACCTCATGATCTTAATAGGGCTTTCACGATCAGTCCCAAGCTGCAACGACGAGTTCGATGATTTAGAATTTCTACTTAAAGATCCGTGAAAACATTAAATTAAATTAGAAAGTAGATCAAGCTGCTGCAGTAACGTTCATTGCTTTCCTCAATCAGCGAAGCCATAAACGAAACGTGTCTTACTCGATTCACGGAAGAAAACCGACGACTTGTTATCGAAAGGCAGTCGTCATACAACGAGTATAAAGGAACGGACTGATAAGAATATAGAAAAATATGAAACACTAGAGGAAAAAAAGGAATGTTTCCCCAAGATTACTCCTTCATAATGCAGTTGAATGCAACCGGTTGTCGATAAACAATATCATGGGATTTTTATGTAAAAGAGATCTTTCGTAAAATAGGAAAAGGTCTAGGAGTGAAAGACTCGGTGCAGGTAACACGATCGTGAACAGGAAACTCGCGTAGTGAACAATTATCGCTCCTCATTCTACCCTCAGCTGCTTAAGGAATGTTGGGTGAAGAACGTTTGATGGGCGAGTCACTAGTTGCTTCATAAATGGTACCGTCGCTACAAAATGGCCTTGCTTGCCTCAGCTCTCAACAGTACGGTTGCTAACCAAGCAAACTTCCTCTCATTTCAATACGCTCATACTAATTAATGCACATTGAAAGATATAGAAATTTCCTTAAATACGATGTTTCCGGTTTCCCGAATAGATTTCTAAGGGGATAAATGAACTAAAACTCCCTTCTCGTCACAGGTGTTATATATTCAGATGGGGAATCTGATCATGTCCCTCATCTATTATAGTTGATTCTAGTGTTAACAAATTGTCCTTTTGCGATTAAGTCTAGAATCTCAGGCCTACTGTAGAAAAACATACGTTGCAAAGTGGACATCCCAGTTGCCTTCGTATGACGGTGGGCCAAGGTCGAAGGGTCCCTCAAGAGCAATACACTATTTCCTGTTTATCACCTGTATCAAGCGGACATTAATTGTTGGGTCATTGATAAAGAAGCTACAAATGTATGAGCTCAAGTTTCCACAGTTAGTAAACGTAGTAAATGATTCGAATTTCGGTTACAACCAATAATCTAAATTTAATTAAAACCGAACTTATTTTCGTCATAAAAAAATATGAGAATATTTTAGGATATACCAAACCAAAACTGTAAACCACGATTTTGGTAAATACAAACGGAGCTATTAACGGAAAATATAAACCATGAAAACAGTAAATGTTTACTACATAAGTAATAATGCAAAATCCCGATGATATATCTCTTTCTTAGAAATACGCCACCATCAGGTGAGGTATCTCATATAACTTTAACTTTGCATTTGACGTCATTCCATGTGTCGCCTTGAAAAACCAGTTGTTAGGAATATAACGAACCGATTATTCTAAGAGGAATCATGCGCTACGCTCTTTGTAACATTTATTTTTGCCATGAAGACATGTAAGCTCACGCTGTGAAGTCATGATTTAGATTTTAAATCAACCGTCTTTCTTTTTTCGTTATATCCAACCAACATTTTGAGCCACGAACGACCAAATTACCGTTGAATATTTCAATAATTTAAATTGATGACAAGATCTCACTAAAAGGGTTTTAATCTTCTATTTAGTAATTGACTATGTATGTTAAGGATGTAATGTATGTTAACCTTATAAGTCTACCTTAGAGTTTAAATTTAAGAAAAGCAAATTCAAAAGGAAAATACACCTGTTCAATCTGAGTGCCGCTGAATTTTACTACTTCGATTTTCGTCATAAAGGAAATATGATTTTCCTCTGACAGTAATAAACATGGCTGTTTACCTAATCACCATGAAATCAAGTGTACTAATATAAGAAGAGTGGCAATAAATACGCAGTCTTGCTGTATCAACTAATAAATGAAATTGTCTCATTTAAATTCCAGGTTAATAATGTTTTCTATAAACTATAAATTCATAACTCGAAAAGCAAACTACATGAAGAAAATGTTACAAATTAAATTGAGAGTTCGATCTTTAATTCCAATACTTGGTGACCAATAGCTTAAAATACAAAGTTTTAAATCTCTTTACAGCTTCCCCGATGATTATTTCCTCATAAAATCGGCATCTTGAAAGAATCAGACAATAAATGAAATGATTCATAAGGTAAATAAATTCCATATTTCAATAATTCATATTTTATGTCCGTTGGAATTGGGCCTTAATTGAACACACACTTGAAACATAATCCTTATTTCCTTAAATGACCCTTTATTGAAGATTTCATTCTGAACATCTATGGTTACTTCAAGCATAGTAAGGCTGTGTTCCTTAGTTCCGAACAAAGTATTCTTGGTCTGATCAGAATATAAACGAACGATCATACTAACTCCTAGGATGTTTTAAGGTTTTCTTATTTTTTTTATCAGTGACATTACTGATGTACTTTGAATGTCTTATCTTAGAACCTCCATCACAACATAGATGTTCTTCTGCTATTCACATTAATTTAAACCGAAAAATGTATAAAAAATAACTGCAAAACGTACTTCGTATATTCCACAATTTTCACAAAATTTGGAAAACACGAATTACATTTTGCAATTATGTTTAGATGGCGTTCCACAATATTAATCTAGAACACCTGGAGTTTAACAAAGTTAATTTTTATTTCCCTACCCAATCCTATAGTTATATTATTTAAATAATTTAATAGTATTTGTAGCATGTCTGTACATTTTTCTGTTTATAGTAGTTTATTTGCATATATGTTCCCATCTTTATTGTTTAAACTCGTGCTCCGTAATTTAATTCAGTCCATAGTGCCGGTTTAGATTTAAGACGGCACTATAAATTCTGAATTCCACCCTAAATAAAGACTTATGCGTGCAAGTACATTGAGTCCGCTTTAACGCATCAAAACTGTTACGATATATAAAACTAAGTTTAAACTCTTTAAATATTTGTAGTGCGAGATTGTAGTGTAGAGATCTTGGCATGCTTCAGAAATGAGCAACGCATTCCAAGGGCCTCACCCACAGTAACCTTCCCCTCGCAACTCCTATCTCCCTCTTCTCCTTCCCCTCTCTCCTTAATTTCCTCCTCCCAACTCCCTCCCATAAGTACAATCCGCGAAAGATGCACACCCAACTCATATGCAGCGGAAAGGCCGCATTCCTGATAATGATGAAGGGTAAACAGTGGCGCCCTTGATTGTTCCAAGCGCACGTCTCTCACTCTAATATCAAGATTCATATCTACTATCTTCTTTTCCCGATTCCCATGGTCTCACCCATCTTCATTCCTGCTCATTTCCTATTCAAGCACAGCGAGCGAGAGCGCTGGAATTCTCGAAACAGTTGTTAAATTCCTATAGTAAATCGACCTGTTTTGAAAGATCGCATTTTCAGTACCTCCCTGTAATTTCATGATGTATTCGAATCTATTATGGTGTACGTTTCTGGAATGTTCAATCCTTGTGAATTAATATTTTCAGTTCCGCAATTCCAGATCAAATCTGAGAGGACTGGTAACTATAATTGGCGTCTGATTCATATGTGTAGAATTTTTTTTTTCATAAATCTCAATTTCCGCAAGATATTTTATCCCTTCTTTTCTTCTCAAACCTAGCCATTGAAATAATTTTTGCAAACTCCGGCTATTTTCTGATTCAATGAAACTAATTTGAATTTCTAAAATTCCGTATAGTTTATTTTTTTACAATCTACATCTACATAAAAACAAACCGCCTTTCGGCGTGTGGCAGGGGGTGTAAACACCAAGAGTAGAATTACCTCTTTAAAATATTGTTATCACGTATCGTTCGCGGAAAAAAGAGTCTCTAAAACGACTTGTCCGCATCTATTTCTCTTATATTACGCTCACTGTCGGATCGGCCAAAGTAGCAGGGGGGTCGCATAATACCAATTACGTCTTCCGAAAATGTACCTCCTCTGAATTTATCTAACAATCGCAGCCTAGCTTCTAATCTCCTTTCTTTCGAGGTTTCCCAACCTGCGTCTGAGAGCATTTGCATTACGCTTGCTTCTCTATCGTAGCACTTTTTGACAAAACGTATCGCCTTACGCTGCACTTTCTCGAGTTCGCGAGCGTTCGTTTCATCCGCTGGGTCCCATATACTCGCCGCATACTCCAGATTACTAACGTGAAATAGCATCGCTCTCTAACTTTTTCATCGCATCTACCTACAGTAAGCTTTATAAAACCGAGCTTTTTAGTTGCTTTACCGCATATTTTTCGAATATGTGCGCTCCAGTTTAAATTATTGGTAATGGGGCAATAACGATGAAAAGAGATAGATCTTGTAACGATATGATGGATTTTATTTTTAGGTTAACCTGAAATTTCGGAGAAGTAAGTTCATTTCATATTTAAATAAGATCTAAATTATATCTTAAATGTCTTAAGCTACGTTATTTTTCCGCATTTTTTTCTAATCGCATTTTCATTGATATATTCTCCAGAATTTATTTCCCTTTAAGCAGGCTTAATAATATTTCAAATTGTGCAAATGAAGATACATGTTTCTTTTACGGAAATGTGAAAATCAAATTTAATTAGGTTTTCCATGGTAAAGTGAAAGAATTATAGAAATGTGTTACCCCTGTAAAACCACTAACTCGTAAAACGAATGTATTCGAATGAAAAAATCTAATAAATGCCAAAACAATCGAATAATTATTCGATCGTATTTTTCAATCTATTGTCCCATCTCCAGCTATTACGTTTCAGAGACCTCCCGAAGACTTCCAGGGTCAAGTGTGCATAATCTTTATATTGTTTGTGATTATGGAATCATTTTTTTAATTAAAAGGTAATGGGTTTAATTTATCGATTAATCTTTTATTTTCAACAGTCAATCAAATTAAATGCTTGCAGTATGCAAGCAACTTTTACTCATATCTATAATACATTGACGCTTCTCCGGACGAACAATAAGGCATCTCTTAAACTCTAGATTTACTACCCCTGAGAACGGTGTGACATAGCTTCGAAGTCCCATCTGCTGACCTCATTACATCTTGAATATACATTTAAACGATGTAAATATTTGTACTGACTAACGAATCTGATGTGGTGCCACTGTTATGGTGAGAGTTTGGCTTAGGTTTCGGTGCAAGAAACGGGTCATACTAATTGCTACACATTTTTCTATATTCAAAGCGAGCTACCACTCTTCGCAGTCTTCAAAAATAACGTCCAGGTTGCCCTGTTATAAGAACGTATCGTCTGCATTTTGAATTTTCCTGTATATGAGCGAAAGTGTCGCCCGCGAAAAGCCTCATTCTAGTGAGTTAATTCCAAAAATTGATTTATCACTCATGCAATTTCAAAGTTTCTATCTTATTTCCCTCTCTGACTGAATGCCATGACCCAGATGGATGGATGGATGCTAATGCTAATGCATTAGCATCCATCGGTGCTAATGGCCCTTCTGCCCAACACCTCTCCACGCTCTGTACTAGTACTACTCTGTACCTACATAAACTTTGCAACACACTAAACAAGTAACGTATTCAAGGGTGAATAAATTGGAAGTATGTAATATGTACCACGTTATCTAATAAAATTACTAAAAATTATAATTCGATTTTAAAATATTTAACAAACCTCTTCCACATTCTTCGAATGAGATGATATCTGAACAAGCAGCCACGAATAACAACCTGTCTTCTAGCCTCAGAAATTACACTGGCAAAGGAGATACGAAGTGAAATATGAAAATGCTCTATAGAGCTCCCATGTGTAGACCGAGAAGAAGACCAAAGGACCGATGGAACAGAGATTTCGTCAAGTACTCAGGGGTAACGTAGCCAAGAGAAGCTCAGAATAGAGAAAAATGGAAAAAGTTTGGGGAGGCCTACATCCGACGTCGGATTGAAAATGGATGATGCTGATGATGATGATGATTGAACGCTAAAATATCTTGCTTAAGAAAGCGGAGATACATCCTAAAATTAGAAGTACTGTATTTCCACATGTATGAGACGCAATTTGTTTCGAAAAATAAGTTGTATAAAAACCGGGTGTCTCTTATACGAAGGTAGTAGATAATTTCGAGTAAATACTACACATCTACGCAGCCACCACGCTACGGAGGCCAGTGCTATTGGCTTTAGCGTTTGTTATTTTTGAGCTTTAACCCTCGCCCTCATTGTTTCGCACTTTTACATCAGCTATTCATTGGTAGTTACCATATTTTTCCATATTTTAGGTCCCAAAATCAAGGTACGTCATTTACATCTACATAAATAACCTGCGAGGCGCTTTTAAACGGGGTGTAAACACCAAAACCACGTTACCTCATTAGCTTATTGTTATCGCGTGTAGTAAATATACAGGCGTAACACTCGCTAACTTCCAATCTACTGAAACACTGCCTTCGTTCATAGACTTAGTAAATATAATTTTGAGATGTGGAGCGACGCTCCTACCATTCCTTTCAACACTAGCAGGAATATCTTCTGAACCTGGCGATTTATTCGGCTTAATTTTATGTAAGAATTTCACGATTTTATCCTCGTAAAAGCATATACTTTGATGGCCGGGAGTGTATTAATCTCCGGGAAGGCATGTCTGCTATTATCGGGCATGAATTCGCTTTGATACAAGTCGTTTAGGACATTCGCTTTCCTCTTCGCATGGCAAGTTATTATATCGTCGATGTCCTTTAACGATCTTACCGTTTGTAACTTTCCCTGCACCTCTCTAACGTAAGAACAGTAAGTTTTATTCATGGAAGCTTCTCAAACTTGGGGAAATGTGGTTTATTTTACCTTTGGAATATAAACGGCACACCAACGTTCCTTGGAACCTGTGGAAACCCGCGATTCCACTTTCCAAAACTGAACTTTATTTACTTCATTTTTACTCAACCGAACTCAGGATTCCGAGATCGTAATTTTGGGTGCGATCCCGGCATAACAACCCCAGCTCAGGGCCAATAACAGCCATCACTCTGCCAAAGTGGTCGTGCGAAACATTTTCTATTGCGAAACGCGCCCACAAGTTCGCTTTTCTGGCGCTAGGAATGACGTCGCTAGACCTAAGACTGATAAAGATAACTTTTGACCGTGTGACGCCGGATCGAGTCTCGCGACGCACCCTATCCTAACAATTCCGCCGAAGAGATAACTGTTTTTATAAATAGCGCAGCCACCGCCACAATCAATATTTAGTGTTTTGATCGCGTTCGGGACTAACCCAAAACTCGATTTTCGTCACGTACGGACTTCCACGGTGCAAAATTTAAATAAGCAAGGCATGAGTGAATAGTAATGACAATAAGGAAAGTAAATATCAAAGAAATTTTCGTAAATCTTAACAGCAGGATATTTTTATTAAGATGTTATCAAAGATATTTAGCCCTTTGGCTACGGAGCTTAAATTCGGATGATTTCCTAAAAGTTGTTGAATCTCCATCAAAAAATGATTTCCTTTTGTTACTGAAATATTTTTTCTATGAGAGTGAAGATATTTGAATTCTAAAAACAGTAAAACTAATGGAAAAAGTTAATATTCCATCCAATAATATATTTTTAACAATAAAAATACAAATACTCAAGATATTAGGGAATTCCTTTTATAGAGCCGAAAATGGTGCTTTTTGGCAAGTAAATTACCTGNNNCATCTAAACCTTCGGATTTCTCTTAATAATTAATAATGTGTCATGTGAGCCATAGGAAATAATATCAACAACGATCCGAAAATACAAAGTTAAGTGTAAAGTAAATTTAGTAAATATTTCGACAATTTTTTTTATAAATGGGTGTATTATTTGTTTATATATGAGTGAAAATGTGTGAAGGCTTACGAACATCCATGTTAATGTATATATATTGTAAGCATGCATGTTTGTAAGTGTGCCTAAATACATATTTATATAACCATCACCTATTTTCTATCCGACGTAGGTTGTAGACCTCCCAAAGAATTTTCCTATTCTCCTTACTGTAAGATACGTCGCGCCACACACACACACATGCATATAAATGTATACTCGCTGTGGTGACATTTTGCCACTAGGCTGTGTGGCAACCATTCTAAAGCATTAACACGAATTACGCTTACATTACATCATATTCACAGAGGGTCAATGTACAGAATGGTTTTTTCTTTGTTTTTTCTTTGGGTGGGAAGAAAATCCTCCCAAAAGTTAAAAGAAGTCTCCTTTAGGCTCCATTGCAAGCAGTCAATAATAATAACAACATTCCAAATTAAGACGAATTAATTCCCTCTCCTAAGAACTGAGATTTTCTGGTGTCATCGGTTCGTTAGTAACTGTTCGTGAGTGTATAGATTCAAATTACTCCCAAGTCAAAGTTCTAGAAGTTGAATGTACGTATATCAGCTGACCATTTCAAGGTTTCCGCCCGTCTTCACTGCTACAAAGACTGCCCTCTCGTCATTATCCGACACTTTCCTCGGCTTAACTCAAAAGAAATGTCTCACGACTAAAAATACTACTCTTCTCTTCTTTCTATTCCCCTCTCTTAAAAAGTTTTCATCAAAGCTCAATGTTTCCGAGGCATGCTATGAGGTTTCAACAGACAAGCAGAAGTAACAACGTTTGACTTCCAGCTTCCATTATGATTCTAAGAAGTGTTTAAAAAGTTCGGATAATGAAATTAATAAGCGGTCTATTTTTATGAGCAGATGAGATGATGATTGTGTCTGAGAAAGGTCGCAAATATATATTTTCTTAACCTGAATCTTTTAATGTTTATTGAGACATAACATTCGTCTGTACTGCATCTTTTAAATAATATATGAGTTTAAACGCATTACTTTATAAAGGCAATGCATCACTGTATAACATGTAAGCAAATATATCAAATTTGTTCTTCATGAAATGTAATTAATGTTATCTTCATGAAATGAAATTAACTCAGTAAGCGCTAGCTTACTACTAAGCTCAGAGAGCATGATCATAACGTTAGATAGGAACATATCTACAGTAAAAAGTTTACATTTCAATCATTTGAACACTAAAATGACCGATATTTTAGATGCATTCCAATACGAATGTCTTAAAGGGCAGAGGTTTTTGCTCCTTCTCTAACGCAGTTGTTTAGAAAATTTTACCTTGGTTTGACTTTAATGTCGGGAAAGGGATAAATCTTCCGGCGTTAATGCGCATAATGGAGCTGGCTTGCTGCGTCCGAGTTATAAATTTAGAGAAAACATTTTACACACAAAATGCTATATATTTTTTCATACATATGAAATAAACTTAAATATGCTTTTTAGTTTAAATAATGCCCCGACTTGTTTTTCTAGCGGTATTTCGCAGTTGAAAGTTTACCACTTCCACATCCGTGAGAATATCTAGCGTTTGATAGTAATAGAGTTGATGTAATATTCTCAGATCTTACAATTAGCTTATCCAGTTTCACTCTTTCTGAGATAACTTGCCGGAAAACTGATCTTCCTTTTCCAAAATTATGAACAAAATTCTTTAATTAATTTAAAATACAAATGGCATAACATTTATTTAAAGGCAGATGTTTCAATTTACTAGCTTGGAGTCGCTCATTTCCCTCGAGCTCTATCAAATGTTATAAATCGTGAGAGACGTAATCTTAGACACATGACCTCAACTGAAAAATAACTAACTATATCCCATTCATTAATAAACTGCGATCTAGATCTCAGCATACCTCCTAGGTTCCCGATAGATTTTCTTATTATGTTAAACTGGTTACTACAGTTTAATAATATTTTCCGTACAAATTCCGCAATTTTTTCTAATAAAATTGCGAATTTTTGTTATATGAATATAAGGTAACCCATCACGCATATTTTTGTTTGACTAGCCTTTTAATTAAGAGGCAAACCGATTTTCGTTAATGTAATAACCAGATTGCGAATCGATGTATCTGAAATGATTTTTTGATTTTTCTAAGGGCTCAACTCTAATTACGTTTTTGTCTTTTTCCTTTTCCGTTCTTTTTAACGATTGAATTTTTATCCAAAACCTTTACCTATTACGGTTACATTGATGAATATGCATACAGAGAGACCGAAGCAGACGTAATTGGATGGTATAAAGGGCGGGACTTGTTATCAAGAAGAAATGAAGAGAAGTGGGAAATTTTAGGACAGATGAACTTACCATAAAACTCTAAAAAAACTCAAGATAAATTCTTCTCAAATACATTCAATCACCCACAAAAAATTTCACTATTTAAAATTTGGATGAATATAGTAAGAGTCACGCCTTTATTGAGCGAATTTTATTCTGAAGAGATTACTTTCACAATTAACCCTTTTTCAACTCAATAAAAAACCATCCAGGATTTGAAGCCGGAGCCTCAGCTATGATGGCACATTAACCTCTAAGGGACTGAAGCCGACTCCAATTATCCAATAGCTGATTTTCTACAATGGACAATAATTTGGCGTAATAATTTAAATTCAGTATAGCATGAGATAAATTGCAGCTATTTGAAATTTTCTATAGTTCGGAATGACTATGCGATTATAAATAATTGTAATTGATTTATGAGATAACCACATTTTCCACCCCTTTTTTATTCAAAGAATCATAAAATCCAAGTTATATTAAGAGTGTTTATTCCGTTCTCCTGATCTTTATGACTACAGAGGCAGTATCTGGACGCAGGTAGTCCACTCCGTATATCATCCAACCATGCAAAGCCCTACCTCTGTCATTCTGTCTTTACGGTTTATCACAACTTTTTAAATTAACTCCCAACTTCTTTTATTCTAAATTAAGATAGCACTTTCCCTCTCAAAATATTTCCGTTTTAGGAGATGACTTGAAGAACGATCCAACTAACTTTTTCGGCCTATGTATACATGTATAAAAATCACAGATAATTTTGTTTTAATAACACTTAAATAATACACAAGTATTTCGTTGACGAAAATAAAAACACCGGAATTCTTCAAAATGGTTACTGTTATTAATTTTACTCGATTTATTCATCTAAACCTTCGGATGCGAAAGATACCTGACCCTGGAGCAGGAAATGCAGCATTAACTGAACTGAAATGTGCCTATGTTTGCGACTTCATTCTTATAATCATTCCGTAATTGCCTCCACCAAAACTTCACCCTCAAATCACGTCCCCCTTCCTAACATTCTCACTTCCCCCTTTTTTATCTCACACCAACCCCATTATTCGCAAATCCTTTTCCCTCTTCTGGTTCCACGTCTTTGGGAGTCTGCGGATGGAGTTAAATACGGCGCCGGGAGAACGGACGTATGGAGTAATGAGGCGGCAGGGAGGACTACTTTACGACCTAAGTCTCTGGACAAGTCCACCTGGCTGGAATCCGCAAAAGGAGAGGTCGTGAGGGTATGGGGTGGCTAAAGGAAAGCATAGTGGTGATGTCTGCGGATTGGGGTGGAGGGTGATTTTGGGGGTTTAGTGCCCCGCCTCCTTAGCACGCTTCCTCACCCTGACACTTCGGATGGCGTGCATCCTCCCACTCGCACCCCCGCTTTCGAGCCTACTTTACGAGGCACTCACTACGAACTCCTGTCACTCTTCCGTAATAGTATTCTCGTGGTAGTCGAAACGGGACGGTCTTACTTGCAATTGGACTGTCTCAACTACTGAGCTGAGATCCAGGGCGGGAGCGGTGAGGGAGATCGCCCGCTTCTTGAAGATTTTACAAAACAAGCAATATCCTTGGGGCATGACGGTGAGCTAAAACTAATAACCGATGGAAATTTTTCGATAAAAGCTTTATATTTGTTAGATTTTTCTTGAAAATGTGGCATTTTAACTATCAGTTGAAAATATCTAATTATGTAAGTATCCGATGAGACTAAGGAGAAAAGTCTTATGTAAATAGGATCCACAGTCTCGAACAAAAACGAACCTAAGTTAAAAGGTAGAGTGGATTCCTTAGGCCAATAAGTTCTAACCGCAAATGTTACGGTCGGAACCTCAAACAAAGCCTTATACATACGATATCTCGGGTGCTATGCTACCACCTTCAGAGGCAATGTAAAGCCGCCTGAAATCTTGGTTGTTAGTGCGCTATTAAAATTATTGCGCTGTTAAATGAAAAGTCGACCGTTTATTGTACAAGTTTCCGGTGGTCGGGATGGAGTTGCTTGCGTTTTGAACCGATCGGTAGAGAGGGGTGCGGTAGTTACATTTTTTTTAACTTTTCGTGAGGTTATTGGTGGTTGGGTTGTAGGGAATGCTAATATAATTTGTTCTATTGTCCTTTATTGTGTGAGCCAAAGTTGTGTAGATTCTTCTTTTTAGTTTTAAATGATGTTTACGTAGAATTTTATAAATGATATTTCCATGATAACCGTTCTGCGTGGCACATTTTTTGTTGTACTCTAATCCTTTCTTCAATCTGTTTTCGATAAGAATACGTATGTGTATCACTGAATAGAAGTGAGCATGTTAATAAGTAATCCTCGATGAGACGTGTTACGATGATAGAGCAACTGTCCCAAAATATCTACCTTCATTTTCTCATAAATTTACTTGCTTCTAAGTCAAAATGATCCAAGAAGATTCTAGGTGTATCATTGCGTGGATTAACGGACATACATGTAAATTTCCGAAAAAAAATTCATGAAGCTGTCTATGGACATTCAAATAACCTTTGTCTCCCAGCAGCATCTCCCGATATAAAAGACTTTCACTGGGGTCAATGAAACAATGAATTGCACACTGATATTTCATCAATTCTCGGGTTTTCTAGGCACATTAAATCAATTATACAGAAACGTAAGAGTCCTATGCACATTTCTGTGCCATCCTCAAAAATTTGGAATCGTCCACGTCCTGTTTGCTTACAAAAATATTATTTGTATGGCATTATTTCTTGAAATTCCTATGAAATTTGATAGTTCGTCGGATAGAACATTCAGAAATATTCAAGTTCCATATAAGTATATTCAAAGTCAATCAAAGTATTTAAGTATTGGAGTATTACATACTCCCATACGTTACGTATGGTGAATATACTGGGTATTGAAGCTATAAATTTAGGCATCGTTGAAACATTATTTAGGTGAATCTTCGATGAGACGTGTTACGATGATAGAGCAACTGTCCCAAAATATCTACCTTCATTTTCTCATAAATTTACTTGCTTCAAAGTCAAAATGATGCAAGAAAACCCTAGGTGCATTATTGCTAGCCTTAACGGTGAGATTTAAATTTCCGAAAAAAATGTCATGAAGCTGTCAATGGGCATTGAAATAACCTTTGTCTCCCAGCAGAATCTCCCGATGTGAAGGAATTGCACTGGGGTCAATGAAACAATGAATTGCACACTGGTATTTCATCAATTCTCGGTTTTTCTAGGCACATTAAATCAATTATACAGAAACGTGAGAGTCCTATGTACATTTCTGTGCCATCCTCAAAAATTTGGAATCGTCCACGTCCTGTTTGCTTAGAAAAAAATTATTTGCATGGCATTATTTCTTTCGTTATGTAACAATTTTCGTTTAGCTTCAAAGCAGCTGAGTTGGGATTCTTAGTTGGAAGTTATTCCTCATTTTCTAGGAATTGGATACTACCTATAGGAAAGTTTCGACTCCTCAGCTCAATTATTTAGATATGACCTTCTTCTTAAAACTCTTTAGGATGAATCACGAACGTTTTTATAAATCTTGTTTTCACATAATTCCACTTAACAGCCTTGCAGCGAATCTTGTGCAGCTCTACATTAAGCAAGATATTTCAACTTTTACTTATACAAACATTTTTTGCGTATGAATCAAAGGCCATCGTTACTTTTCCAAATCAAAACTTCACACACTCGCACTACCTTAAATATTCAACCCATCATATTACTACTTACAAGAACCGTAGAAAAGTTTTGAAAATTTTTCTAACTACATTGCATCGACTAATCGCTTCATATTTCTATGTATGTGTATCGCTGAATGGAAGTGAGCACGTTACTACTACTACTATTATTAAGTGATGTGGTTGCAATCGTTAGGAGCCCCTCCCCCCTTTTTTGCATCTAAACACTTCCTCCTTCATTCATACATTGTAACACTTTGACAGTGAATCAGTTGATGCACCAACAAGCAGCTTTCCATACGGTAGGAGTAATAGTTACACTTAATCCTTAATTATTGTTTAGGGTAACTACGCATCGTTTAGAAAAAATACGCTTGCTTTCAACGAGCCCCGTGCAATGATCCTGAACATACACTCAGCAGGAGGATCTTTAATTAGCGAAAGTAGCCGAGAATAATCATAATTAATTTTCAAATAAATTAATGATAAAATCAGTATGATAATGAGTGTCTTTGTGAAAACCCACGAAGAAGAAGAGAGTACACAACTTTACCGTTTCCACAAGTTTATTTTTTATAGAACTAATAAACTTGCGGAAACTACGAACTAATGACGGTTTAATGCAATTGGGAAGAAAGGTAATATTAAGAAATTTAATTTCGTGAGTCAAACCCCGAATATATCGGCCAACGAAGATTTCGGATCATGTAAAAGATTCCGAAGCGAATTATTTTCTGAAGCAGAGGAATTATACTATGTCATGAACCAATGGTAACCAAAATGAATGGTCCCAAAAAACCTAAAGATCTCTCCAATTCTTCGATAGTAAACAATCGCAAAAATTCTCGATGAACCTAATCACAAAGAACGCTTCCGAAAATCAGCGATGCTTGCTTACATAGGCTTATAAGTTTGGGCAACCGCTCTACTGCATGTTTATACACACATTTTTGTTCCACTCTGACGAGTGCGGCGGATTTTACAAGCGCATTTTGCCGTCTGAGTACGCACACAACGTGACGGTCTCTTCAACCTCGAAGAGGGCAACAGGTTTGAGGAAGCTTAACTAAAATACTATTTCTACTACTTTCTTGCGATCTTTGCCTGTTTTCGTTGTGCTTGTCGTGTGGATGTAACAAGTGTGAAATTAAAGAGAGTATGAAACTGAGATCAAATGAACAACACGTTTGATTATGGCTCAACTTTAGTAAGCTAAGAACTCTGTCCGGTCAGTACGTACGGTCTTCAACCACAAGGTTGGTTGGATCCTCAACCCGTAAACCATTAGCAGCTAAAAGAGAGAATTCGAGAAGGTGGTGGGTGAGGCATTTTCCCTAATTTTCTTCATTGAGCGAGAATGCTAATGGAAAACATTCACCAAATTGCTGCTCAATGATTCACATAATAACACGTTTCGTAGTATTCATTAAGGAGTGACCTAAATGAATGCGATTGTTCAGCACCATTGATACCTTGGTTGCTTTCATTTGTCACAGCCACGGATAATGAGACAAAAGTAAATGAAAGATACTTTTTTTCTGTGTTTTATACTTATTTTACTGTAAGTGGAAAATATTTAGGCTACGTTAGCACTTAGCGGGAACCTGAATACTGAAAAAGTTTTACTTACGCACCTTCATTCCGTAAACGTGAATAAGTCGTCCTTGAAGGCAGAATAGGAATGTACATAGCGTGCGAACCTGCTAAGATCCAGAGTTCGACTCCCGGCTGACTGGGTTTTTCTGGTTAAGGCATTGATGTATGTTCGACCATATTTACTGTTTATGTCCCTCATCGTAGTCGGTTAATGGATGATTGCGAGGGCTTACGGAAATAGATTTTAAAGAGTCACTCACGATATAAATTAATGATTTTTTAAAAGCAAACAGAAGTCAGCCGAATTTGCCGTATTGTGATTAAACTGACAAAAAGGAGCTCTTCTCTGAGTCTTCTGCGAAATCCTTAACTGCCATCTACTGGTAGCTTGAGTACGAGTAACAGTTCCCCGGACATCCATTCATGCGAAATAAAGGCGCAAATTGATAGCGTATACAAAGAAATTGAGATAACTGGGGAGGAAATGATTTTTGGAGGAAGGGAAAGTATTTTCTGATGCGATCTTGCGCGAGTTCTTTCGTAATTTCTGACGCGAGGGATTTTCGATAACGATAACAGCTACGGGAAAGAATTGTGCGCAACCGAAGGTAATAAAGAGTGTAGGGAAGGGCAGGCAGGAAGGCGGTCGTGTTGAGATGTAAGGTTTGGAGAGGGACTGGCAATTTATTTATCGAACGAGACGATATTCAAAAGAGCTTTCCGATGTTAAGATTCACTATTGAAAATGAAGCAGGAAACAATGGTGCCATTTACGTCGTAAATATAAACCTCAAACGATTAACAATTTTTAAACAAAGCTGGTCGGTATTTTTAGAGCTCCTGGAAGTAGCGGACATACTCAACTGATGCATAATTTTCTAAACTAATGCCGTAAGCGAGTATTTTAGTGGTAGTATTTTATAATGTCAGATTATATCACAACTTAGAGTTATATAACGTTAGTGACATGTATCTTCTACACCAATATATCCCAAACTATGTTCCGCGAAACGCTGGTGTTTCACTGAAAGTTAATAAGAGTTCTGTGCAAAATTATGAAAGTGTTTATGTCTTTTATGTTATTCAATTGCGGATGAAGTTAAAAATGAGTTTGAAAACCAGGGACTCCTCTCTTTGAGACTAGATTGAGTTATCACTTAACTCTTGAATCTTATTTGCAATGTGAAGGAATTGCACTGGGGTCAATGAAACAATGAATTGCACACTGGTATTTCATCAATTCTCGGTTTTTCTAGGCACATTAAATCAATTATACAGAAACGTGAGAGTCCTATGTACATTTCTGTGCCATCCTCAAAAATTTGGAATCGTCCACGTCCTGTTTGCTTA
>KZ308409.1:146185-160044 GCA_000376725.2 Ladona fulva | reverse complement strand
TTAATTAAAATATACGGATAAAATGATTTGCAATTGTATTTATTTAAGTTAAACAATTAGTGTAATTACCATAAATTCTATAATATACTAAATTTATTTTGTAAAGTCAATAAAAACATCTTGAATCCTACGACTTTTACTTGAATTGCTCTTATTGGCAAGTCCTTCAAAAGTATTTTATTGACACAGGTAAAAACATTTGATTCATGATTAATATTTTAATTTTGGGTTAGTCTCTTATCATTTCTTTTTCGATTACAAGCGACTCATTTGCAATGATACATTTTATTACGCTTTCAGCAGAAACTTACATTTTCAGTCTTGCATATATTCTAATCAGAGATTGAAATTCCAAATTGATTGAGGAAGAAAATACACATTTGAATAATACCTTAAAAGATGTCTAACTTCATCAACTCTTTAATAATATGATTTTTGCGAATATGTAGTTATTTTAATTAAGTTAGTTATTTAAATTCTTATTTCCATGCACTGTAAATACAGGCACGTAATCAATACCATTAAACCTTAATTCGTAGAACGCCATTTAATAAAGGAGAAAATTGAACTCGTATTTTCCACAAATCGAGTGGAAAATACGATGTATATTTTTTTCATTTATTACTACAGGCATGATTGTAGACGCTCTCCTCATATCTTGGTTTATTATGCGAGAAATTTTGAAAATTCTACACCACTCAAAATAAGCAAAAGATAAACTCAAAAAATTCTTATATGCTAATTCCTTAGGAAAAATTAGGCTTGCTCATACATTACTCGTTCCCAACTTTTTAATTATGTTAAATTGAATAATTCCGAATTTAAGACTGAAGAGCACTAGACTCTATTGGATACAGTACTAACATTTATGCATGTTTGAAGGTATGACTCAGAAATGGGAAAATCAAAATCAAACTGTAACTGAGTTAGCTATAAGTTGATCTAACGGTCGCAAAAAAAATGAATTTTAAGTTAATGAATCGTAACAACGTCTTTAGAATTATTTAGATGGAAGATCCACAATAGTTCCGCCGAAATAAGGGCCGGTTCCCAAAAAATTTCCGAGAGTAATGCGAACTAGCAAAATACAATATGCTTATGATCTCATCTCCAAAGAACTTTTAAATGCCAATTTGTCGTAACAAATGCAGCACTCGTACAGTGATCTTAGAAAACTTCAGATTTTAATGCAAGCTCCTCTTCAGATCCTAGGAAAATTGCTAGAAAGTCCAGCTACAAAGTCATCAAGAGGGGATCGATCTCGTCTTTGCCCCGCCAATGCACGAATCAAAGTTTTATCAACCCCATATTGTGTGGAGGTCGTGATATTATTTCAGAATGAAGACGAATGAAACTCAAATGAAGAACCTAAGTTGATGCACGCAAATCTTATACGCCTTGCCATTATTATCTTCAGAGAAGGCTAGCTAATGAAGAATTCATACATATCTCCGCAGGTTTTAAAGATCGCTTCGCATACCTCTTTACTTCCCACACATCTTCAACGCTGCTCACTTTTCTCGCTCAGAATTCTTTCTACCCACTCACATGAGGAAAGATCCGCTTTCAAGGTTCCAGAACCAGGAGGCTGAGGTTCGAGTCCTTCAGATGTTGCTACGAAGGTGATTAAATCGGAAATGGATAATCTGAAGATAGGACGTAATTTACCAATTTTGTCTCATTATACAGAGGAAAAATTAACTTCCTCCTTCACATTCTAGATTTTATCTTTTTACAAATATCATCACAGAATCTTCTCACCTCTCCCATATTACACCTTGCTTACTTTGTCTAATTTTAGCTTCCCAATCTTCTCTTCTAAACTTAACACATCTCAACCTAGACCATTCTACCTTCCTAGTTACGATTCGGTATTATGGAATATACTCTTTTGCGTTCTTTGATACTTTATCAAATTTATATCAGAAGACATACAGGAATAAATAGACAGGCGATAGCACAAGTAGAACGTGTTAGAAAATGTTGGTAAATATTTTCTTGATTTCCGAGCAATGCATATTTCAACATTCAAAACACTTTCAAAGTAGTATCCTTAAAAATACACCACTGAAGTTGAAAACTAAATTGCGAATGAACCACATCTTTACATTATTTCTCGTATATACGTGAAACTTACGGGTGTTTTAATGTCACCAACTTTTTCCCAGAAAACCAGAGCGGTATAATTTATCCTAACCCTAAGAAAGAGTTGCTCTCTGATGGAGGGATGTTAAATTCCAACCTAAATTCAATACCTGAAAATTTTTCGACATTTTTTAATAATCCTGACGTACCCGATAAAATCAAAATATCGGACCGATATTTAAACTAAGGAACAGTAAAATTACAGAATTAAATAATTAAATCTAAGAGGTTGAACTTTATAAAGTTTCCTTTAACTTTAAAATGTTAAAATCTAACCATTCATCAGTTTGAATGAAAATTCATTTCCTAAATTACTTATTTACCCTTCAGGAACAAATGATCGCAAAGGACGGATCCAGAGAAGTCTTGAGGGGGTGATTTTTTTTTATACAAGGTATATTTTAATATGGAAATAATAAAATGTTTACTCCATTAAAACGTTTAAAGTACCAAAAGACGCATCTGTTAAACGCACACCATTAAGAATTCCTAAGGCCAACGTTTGCCCAAAGTTACTCGGCGGGCCAGATAACTCTTGGGGTCAGAGGAACACGGACACACGTAAAGAAAAAGAGTTCTCAAGAAAATGATTCATTTCTCGACTTTGTTTTCAGTTCAGTTATCAATTGTAATCAGTTGTTCACCTGGAGACTTCTGCTATCCGGGCAAATTCTTTAAACAATTAAGCTACCAGAACCAGAACAGAGCCAGAACATATTCTCAAGTCGTTTTGGGATACTTTGTAGGCAAGGGCAAAGACTCCAGGTTTGAGTCCTGGTCAATCTTTTTTCATTTCCGTTTTCCCTGGTATCTTTCCTAAGTGCACGCCTTTACGTGCAAAGCTACCTTTACCCTTTTCCTTGGGTTCAAAGATCAGTTACGATTGAGGCTATTACAGTGTGAGGCCGAAGGGATTTATAGCGTACTGGATTTAAACCGCGGCCCGTAGTTGGTGCACCATTGCTTTAGACTGTTGATTAACAAGTGGCTAAGTCGGCCATCTTGAATATAAAGCTAGGAGTAGGCGATAACCCCCATTGCCCACCCACTTGCATTCAACTCTACTCAATCGTTACGTAGTATTAAAGAGGAAATTCATATGAATGATCCCACAACTACTGATTTGAAGACAACGTAACACGATGAAAGAGCACATTTCAAAACTTTGTATCACATTAATTGCTAGCCCCCTACCTGATTTGTAGATTTCGAGCGATTGAGCTGCGGGTACTTTGGAGAGAATCACAATTGCGGAGAAAAGTAATAAATTTTTAAATCAAAACTAATTTATTTCAATACCACCGATAGTAAATAAATCTTAACGCTCCCATTGAAAATAAAACTACATATTACGATTCATCAAGCTCGATTGGCATTAGGAAGAACTTAAATTTTAGATTTCTACAGCGTCTTGAATTTTAGACACGTTTGTAGCTATTAATTAAATATTAGTCATAAATACAGTGGAAAATAGAAAGCGCGTGACTTACATTTCGTTCAAATCCATTTAAATTTCTTGGCGCTGTTTTATCTTAGAAAAGAATCTTAATAACCACACCAAAAGCAAGAACTAAATAAGTATACTGTAAATAACATCCGGTCTCCATGGAAACAAAACGATGTTCTTTTGTCTTCTGTTTTAAAATTCAAATCGCTATGCAAACAATCGTACCAATCCTCGTGAAAATATGTACGCCATCGCGGGGAAGGCGAAATCTCCCCTCTGATTCATAAAGAACATTAAAAGAGCAATCCACCCTTGGTTCACCAAATGCAAATTTGATTATACTGAAAATGTACGGATATCCCAACTTAACTGTACAATAACGTCCAATTGTGTACGTGTTGGAGTGTATCTACTAGGACGCACGTACGGTCATTGTAAGGGCTTAAGTGACTCTGTTTAATGGCCTGAACAAGACATTTGAGGATGACCTTTTTCAAGAGGTCCTTCTGGACTAATTTTGAGCCACTCTGCTGAAGGGCGCTCAGAAATGGTCTCTCCTGTATAACCATTGCCATGCATGTATAGACATAAGAGGTTATCATAAAAGGCGATGTAACTAATGAAAGGGAAAGGTTGCAAGGTAGAGATGCATGGAGTAGAATGAAATCTTTGAGATTATATGAGATGAAATAGACGAAGATGGGTCAATTGAAAGCACGAAGGAAGATGATACGGGTGTGAGAGCGAAGATGTATGAGAGGAGAATAATGACATTAACGGGTTGAGAGTAAGAAGAATTCCGAAAATGAATAAACATTGAGCGCGAGAAAGGGTCAAGAACTGAGAAATACAGGATAAGACATAATTTGCACTACATTGTCCTCCAATAAAGGAGAACGAAAACTAAGAGTAAATGGTGATGGCTTGGACGATTGGATAAAAACAGGAAAATATGAAAAATAAGAATCGTTGGAAGAAAAGTAGGGAAAATTTTGATGTTTGTATCATTTATAAAATGGATGCTCGATCGGATCATATAGTAAGGTAACAACCGAAGGAGGATTCCTATGAAATTTGAGAGTTCGTCGGATAGAACATACAGAAATAATCAAGTTCCATATATGTATATTCAAAGTCAATCAAAGTATTTAAGTATTGGAGTATTACATACTCCCATACGTTACGTATGGTGAATATACTGGGTATTGAAGCTATAAATTTAGGCATCGTTGAAACATTATTTAGGTGAATCTTCGATGAGACGTGTTACGATGATAGAGCAACTGTCCCAAAATAACTACCTTCATTTTCTCATAAATTTACTTGCTTCAAAGTCAAAATGATGCAAGAAAACCCTAGGTGCATTATTGCTAGCCTTAACGGTGAGATTTAAATTTCCGAAAAAAATGTCATGAAGCTGTCAATAGGCATTGAAATAACCTTTGTCTCCCAGCAGAATCTCCCGATGTGAAGGAATTGCACTGGGGTCAATGAAACAATGAATTGCACACTGGTATTTCATCAATTCTCGGTTTTTCTAGGGCCCTTTAATTCATTTTTCCGGAACGTTGGGGTTCTTTTTTCCTTTTTTTTGCCTTCTTCAAAATTTTGGATTGTTCCCGTTCTTTTTTGTTTGCCAAAAATTATTTGTATGGCATTATTTCTTTCGTTATGTAACAATTTTCGTTTAGCTTCAAAGCAGCTGAGTTGGGATTCTTAGTTGGAAGTTATTCCTCATTTTCTAGGAATTGGATAGTACCTATAGGAAAGTTTCGACTCCTCAGCTCAGATATTTAGATAGACCTTCTTCATCAAATTCTTTAGGATGAATCACGAACGTTTTTATAAATCTTGTTTTCACATGATTTTTAATTCCACTTAACAGCCTTGCAGCGAATCTTGTGCAGCTCTACATTAAGCAAGATAACTTTTACTTACATCATTACTTTTCCAAATCAAAACTTCACGCACTTGCACTACCTTAAATATTCAACCCATCATATTACTACTAACAAGAACCGTAGAAAAGTTTTGAAAATATTTCTAATTACATTGCATCGACTAATCACTTCATATTTCTACCTTTCTGATAAACGGAATAGCCAGTAACTATTACGAAAATGCTGTATTGTTTTTGACTGATTTCCTTTTTTCCTTAATAAATATAGTCCTCGGCAATAGATTTGGTTTCATAAATGATTCAAGTCATCAAAAATTTAGGTTTATTCATGAATAACATATTTATTCTGGGTACACTCACACTCGCAGGAAGTTTTATCGGGCAAACATTCCCCCGCTGTCAGCTCTTCACCAATGTTTTCTCTAAAACTATTACCTTTAAAATGGCACTTACCTTTATTACTCCGCCGCCATATTTCTTGATTATTTCTCATATTTCTTCATCACAGCAGTTGATTGTATCTTCGATCGATTGCGAATAACAGAAACCGAAGCACTTTTGAACGAGTATCAAGAAGACTTTTCGATATAAATGCAGTTCTTTCTTGACGTCACAATAGATGAACGATGGAAAGAACTAATTTTCGATTTGTTCTTACGTTATGAATAATCAGCGCGCTTCAACGGCAAGTAGAACGCATTCCTTATAAACCCAGCCATGACTATATCGATAATAATGGACGTGAATAATCCAACCGAAATTAAAATCGTTAGATAACGATGAAGAATAAATTGCGTATATAGAGAGAATGAATTATCAAGAAATTCGTTGAGGTCAAACATACATTGGCATCTATTTTACCATACCTCCCAGCTATGATAGACACAACAAACCAATTTGAGAGTAGATATACTCCTTCCATCAAATGACTATGATGTTGCCAAAATATTCCTCGCGTATAAATGTTTAAAAGTATAATTTTCATCGCGAAAACCTGAAGAAAATCTCGATGAATTACTAACTCTCAATTAAAGGATTCTCAGTTTCTCCAACCATAAAAATTTTGATTATTTCAGTCATATAGTAGTCAAAATTATCTTATAGAATCCAAATTTATTATCTTATTTCTCCCTTCTCATGCCAGATGTCTTTGCGTATCATTAAATCCAAACGATTTGACCTTTCCCTCAACCTACATCTCCTGAATTCTACCTGTGCCTATGACTCAATGCAACGGAAAGTAAATCCTTATCCTATAGCTCATTGTAACCTGCAAGCATGCACCGCTCTAAAGTTAAATGAATATGAGAACAAATCATCTTCCACTACGGAGTTGCTTTTATGGAGTTGCAACCCAATGACATAACTGGCCCAAAGATTTCTGCCAGATGTAGCACTTCATTCGCACAACATAGAGTGATGAACCTTAATTTTGGCGTTGCTAAATACCGAATCTTTAAAGTAATGCTTCCGGTCAGGGTCGTCCCGTGATGCGGACTAGTCGGGTCAGGGGGCGTAGATTTCCGAGGGGCGAAAAAATTTAGAAGGAGAACTTCTGATGGATATGTTTCACTTCCCATAAACTTCTACTCTACTTTACTTTACTCTTTCACTTTATTTATACTTTGGCCACACTGCACATTTAACGACAAAAAGCTATTAATGTGAATTGTTCATATAGTAGTAGAGTACCAGACGTTTCTCAAGAACTGATAATTAATTTTCCACGGAAGTATTCAGACAATCACAAAAGCGTGGTGTATCTCGAGGCTTTGATAGAAATAATTTACATTCAATTCGATTACCATTTGAATCAATTGATCACCATCAACAAAACATGAATAACAAAGTACTCTTTTAGTATGTAACGATATTGTGAAGTTTGCTTTCTGTTAATGAATCCGTTTTCTTAAATTTGCTACAATCACAGTTGGCGCGATTGTAAGTCACCTCATCAAAAGTAACTTTTAGATTATTTCAAATGAATACCTTTAGTTTTCTCAAAGAATAAGTAAATCATTTGCAAGAGAATATTAATAAATATATAAAGGGGAGAATGAATTATACCTTTCCTGGATCGCCAACATACCTTGGGTCGGCCACATTTCAGGTACTTATATAAAATCGTTAAAATCCCCCATCGATCAGGAGACTGCGTTGAAGAGAAGGTAAATTGATCGTTCGGAAGGTAAATCGATCGCAACTCGTCACAAATATAGTACCACTTTGGTGTCGTCCATGCGTAATGCGGGGAAAAAACCAAACAAACCCTTACAGAGAAAGAATGAGGAGAAAGGTACATAACTCTGCAGCATTTCCATCATTCCTACGCACTTGGTCAGATAGGGAAACACGAGAGTGCATTAGCTAAAGCACTTGGACTGCCAAAGATAAGGGTTCGTGACAGGAACACGTACTGAACATGAGAGGGCCTTACACCATGATTTAAAAGACAAGACTCGAGAGGGAAGTCGACTTTTTCCATTTCTCACACCCATATACTCTCCGCAGCAATCTCGACGATACCTTCGCATAATCGAAAGGGTAAAACACACGCAACTCCTATCTAAAACCCCTAGACATTTTGCAAACGCATAAAATCTACCAAAGGCGTAAAAGTACCCTGTATCTTTGATTTTTTCAAGTTCCGCATAAATTATAGACTATGTGATACAAACGTTTTCATTTAGAAAGGAAGACTTAATCGCGCGAATTGCAATGAGAAAGGGATCAGCAAATCGCGTCCTAAATTATCAGACACAATGACGACGCCAGGGATTGGAAAGTGTTTCTTGAGATCGAAAATTTTATCTTTCCCAATAATGTACTGGCTACTAAAACGATATTCAATGCAGTTGTTATATATTCAGCATCAAAAATGATGGATTGAGTTAAGAAAACAAAACGGAATTAAATACTGGTTTGCGAATAAACTTAAAACCATCTCTTCCGAAGTACAAAAAATAACTAAACTGGGAAAGGAGTGAAAATATTTCCAAATTATCTCTGAATTACCAAACGTTACGTAGAAAACAATGACATTTGATCAGTTGAGAATCTCATGACATAATTTTACGTTATGATTGGCTAATACGGTGATTTCTATTCATACGCGGTAAATGGAAAGATTTTATTTTATTTTTCAATTTCCCGGTGGGGACCCACGTGACCAATGATCAAATCTGTCGAAGCACTTTTCACTATAATACATTCGCACTACTACTACTGAAACGGATATTTTGCTAAACGTTTTCTACGTTTCCATACATAAGTATAGCATTTTGAAAAAAATGGCTGATTAACCAAATTAAGTTCCACATTAATAAATCCGATAGTTATGTGAAAGAAAAAAATTAATTTTCCCCACTCCGCGAAAGAATAGTTAAAGAAATAATTTTTACGAAAGGCTCTTTCCTTAGATCACTTATCTCCGTTGATAGCATATGCGGTCATTGAATTATTTGAACAACAGATAGTTACAAAATGAAATTTAAATCTGAATAAAAATATATCAGACTGAATGGAAATTATTACTGATTTCCAAATACACTTGTATAGAAAATATTAAGGGGCATCAGTGTTTAACTAAGTCTATCCCATACAGGGGTTGAAAAAGTGACTTTTTAGTATAAAAATTACTAGCGTTTTTTATTCGGCGATTAAGCACTTCTTTTCATCGAGTGCCATTTCTTTCGTGCTTGCAAACACTTCAACGTTATGCTTTCTTATTTACTTACCATGACAGGAATCAATTACATGAGAGACTAAACTCAACCCCTGAGAACACGATTTTTCCGTTCCTACGACCCAGTTCAGCGTTATTTAAAATCTCTCCTGGTGTTTTAAAATGTACGTAGATAACCATACAACGATGGGAGAAAGCCTTGAAAGTCAAAATAAGCATAAATCACACTCAAGATATCTCCACAAGTTCATGTCGAGTCAGTTCATTATACAAAGTAAAATTATACTTTCTAAAGCTAATTTTAGTCGCAATTCTTTTTTGCAAGCACTACTAGAAATTAACAAAGAAATGTAATGACATTAGTCATTTGCTTCTTGCAAGTAATGTTAGTCATCCAGCAAACAATGGTTATAAAGCAATATACCCGCAGAAGGTTGGATGCAATACATATGTACCGGGCCACAATACAAAAAAAATATGACGATACCTTATAGGAGACTAAATTCATTATAGTAGTACATGAAATGCGTACATTAAATATACGATTTTGAAGAGATTTGAGTTGTCAGCAAACAAACAGACACCAACAAATGTGAACTTTCTCCTTCTAAACGAAAAATGAAACCTATTGTTGACAATACGAATTAATATTAAATAATAATCCACACGAAACAAAATTACTCCCTTGATATTGGAGCCGTGTTAGAACTGAAAATAAGCAAGTGAACGCCTACCGGACATAATCTAACATGAACTAATAAAATGCCATTTAAAACAAATAGTTACGAAAATGGAGAGCATATGACATCGATTATTTGAATTGCAAAAAATTCAATTATGAAAAATTAAGTTAAATATCAGCTTCTTAAGGGGAATGATCAAATATTGGAGGAAATTTTCAGATACTTGCTACAACAAAAAATGTATACAGTGACCGATTCCGCCATAAATCTCTCAAACTTGTAATAACCATAATTTAGGTGAAACAGATCGAAAGAAGAATGCTCAAAGGTGTATACCCGACCGATAAAAATACGAAAACGAAGTGAAAATTTCGAAATTCTTATTATCATACAGGCTGAGAAGATCTAAACTCTTCTGAATATTATCGAACACTAAGTAAAATTTTAATCAAATAGTTCTGTTTAACCAAAACAGGCATCAAGAGTAGAAAAAAGTATCTAACAATACTGAGTGCCAAAATGTGGGTGAAAGCATCTAATTTGTCGGAAAAGAACCGCTAGAACAAGTTTCCTGAAAAAGAAAGGGTGTAGGAAGCATTCTTGAACGAATAAGGAGAAATGAGAAGGTAGGGAGATGTAGGAAGCACAAAAAGGCAGAAGCAAAGATAAAAGGAGATTCCGAACGGTAAACTATAGCTGAAGAGTTAAAAGAGCAAAATAATGAAACAGCAAAGAATTAATGCGAAAAACAGGGTTGGGGTGGACAGATAGAGAAACATTAGGTAGTGATAAAGTAACGATGAAGCAAATATATTGTGACTTTAACTGAAAATCACAGTTGCACATTCGTAATTAAAATCTTTAACTAGTTGTTGTAAATTACAGGATAAATTTCTCAACTTTTCTATAAATCAATTTCACAACAAGTATATCACGCACTCCTTAAGAAAATAATGGAAAGAGAATATTACAATATAAAATACTATACAATTGTAAGCCTTTTGCCACTGAGGGCTGTTGTATTTGGTTGGAACGCGTTCATTAACATTTCGTTTTAATTTGCACCGCTAGATAAAACCGTTCGAAATTCATGTAAGAGAAGTAGTTGAGAAATAAGAAAAAGAGTATTTGCTTCAGTGACTTATAAATCTCTTTCATGTTTTACACAAAATATTAAAGCATGAACGCGCCTTTAGAATTTTTTATCCATTAAAAAATCATTGTTTCGACTTTTCCAAGCGAAATTATTTTTAGTATAGACAAAATGTGCCTATGCTTACGATTTTAATGCCAACAAATGGAAGATGATATCAAAGGTCATTCTTAAGTTGAATAAGAAACGTTAAGGCTAAATTTATTTTCCTTTCGCCCCTTTCACGGCTTTCAAAGCTCATGGATAATGTACTCAGCATGGATTACTACTAAAATGGTAAGAGGTACTCGTTTTTTTCGATTTGGAACGTTACTTTGTAAGTTATCCCATTCCTTATATAATCCAGTATCAAATTAATATAGTGACGGAGCAACAACTTCAAGAGAATATCATTTACGAAAGGCAAATTGTCATCCGAAGAGATTACTTGGATGGCAAAATTAGTCGTTCATTGGTAAATAAGACACACCTCAAGTATGCGGGATTTTTTCCATTAACGCTTTCTCGAAGGCATGATTTCTATATCCTTTGCCCACCTTAAATCAGATTTCAATAGTATATAGGGCAGTTGCAACCACATCATTTGTCTACATTTGTTCTACGCTTAACTTAAGCTGTATATATAAAATTCGTGGAACTAATCCTGCATAAATCGCGTAAATTTAGTCATTCTTAACATTGTGGCACCAAGTCCCGTCTTGGACCACTGACCATGTTCTGGGGCACGTTTTTCCTAGCGCGAAACCCATCCTTTACAGTACTGACTGAGCGTCGGGAAAAAATGTTTTATGATAGATTTACAAAAATTTCAAGATTATAATGTATTTTGCGGTATCCGATGGCATATCAATAATTACAGCGATTCTTGCAGCTCGCCACGCGGTAGGTTGGGAAGTTTCCGCTTCACCGCCTGCTTTGCTTGTTTCTCCTCTGATTGCACGCAAGAACTGGATACGCACCTATTTTCAGATGTTTAGAACGTACTAGCAATGGAGGATGAGAATTATCCACTCTCCAGTCTTCACTTGATAAAAGCAGAGCTTCAAATTTCCAAGGACTAACTGTACGTAAACGGACACTTACGATTTCATCAATAAATTTCTTTCTGTATCACTATAGTAAACGAAAGCTATGGTTTAATAAGACAAACGGACTAAAGACTTCAGCTACGACGGTAATATCCTCGTTGATCCTATTTCACTTTACACGAATGTCATACTCGGGAAGATTTTTTGAATGGGCTCGAAGATAAACTAGAGGAAAGCACTGAACTCCAAAACGCCAATTTAATAAATATGAAAAAGGTGTCATCAAATTCTACGAAGGATACGATAAAGAAATTGAAAAATTAAAATCGGGCGTCAGAGGAAAAACTTGAGTCAAGTTAAAGGCAGCATGGAAGGAAGAAAGTGAATAAAAATACGTTTGATATAAGACCAAACGTTTTTCCCTTTATATTCGTAACTTTGAAGAGAAATTGTTAAATGCAAAATTCTCCTCGCCAGTTATAATTGAAAAATATATTTACAAGCATAGTTCAGTGCCGTTCATATACTACAATAATGCTTATACAGTATTAAAAATTTTGCCAACGAACAACATGACTCCACAAGTTTCAGTACCAAATATCAACTTGTACCTAAGCGAGGGAAATATTACGTTTCCTGACGTCAAGATGCTGAATTTTCCAGTTAAAATAAAAATAAATTCATTTCAGAAGAAAATATAAGTTTTTAAACATTCACAGAATAAAATATAAATAAATTCAAAATTTCGCCAATTCTTCATAGAAGAACGACCAGTTTAATGTTTTGGTCTCCAAGAACAAAAAGAGCCTACAATATCCGTCATTCCCAAAAATAAAATTTTCTTAGGAAAATCGATAAAAATAAGCGCTTCCAACGGTCCTCGTACCGTAATTGTTTCATTGTAAGTAAAAAATACCTGCTATGTAGAAGAAAAGATTATAAAACAAATTTTCTGTAGGACTGCTCATGATCAAATATTTCCTTAAGATAATACTGCTGAAAAACTATTCTACCGTAAACTAATTCTGCTAAGATGCAAAAAGCATTTAACTGAATAATATTAACTCAAACTACTTGTAATGAAAGAATATTTGAAACTACTAAAACATCACAAGGAAAATATATCGGCGTTATTTTACGAAAGAAAAAACTCTCGAGCGAATAAGGATAAACTGATTACCCAAGTCACAATCAACGCCTTATTCTCAAATTATTATAAGTGTCAAAATTATATTATGCGTTACCGCGTGTTGATCTATTTGGTGCCTTAAAAATAAAATTATTTCCCAAGGTATCAAAGATTCAGCTACGCTACTCGTTCAGTCACTGGAACTAAGTATTACAATAGTCATTCCTTAATGCTCATTAATCATTCCTTTATTATGAATTCAATCAGAAAGATTAAAAATACGTTATCTAATTTTAAAGCTCTACAATTTGTAATATTTTTAAGAAAAGTACCTTTTCAATTTCCATATTCATCTCTTATCACGAGACTTGGCAAGAAGCAGGAGCGGTGTAAGTTTACAATCCAATAGACCTCCAAGAAAACACCGGAAAGCTGTAAAAATTATCAAGGTAAGTCCTCAGTTATGAAAATGGGAAGGGATAATTTTTCTTCGAGAACCGTACGGTTCCTTATGTCGCGGCATGCTTATCGCGAATTTTGTTTCATTGTCTCTCCTCCTTAAATAAAACAATGTTAATTAATTATTACGGACCAATGGCCGATGATCATCTAATCTTTTGCTCTTCGTCATACTGTACGTAAACAATCTACTACTTTTTATTTCGAAATATTGTACAATAAATATTATA
>KZ308409.1:133985-146158 GCA_000376725.2 Ladona fulva | reverse complement strand
TATACCTACAAATATTTTTACAAATGCTTTGTTATATACACAGGTGAAATGCCTATATAAATCAATGCAAACCTTTTAAATTCAATGACATAAACGAAACCCGACAGTAAACACACCACTGGCAATTACATTGTGATTACAAAGGGGCTGTAAAGAAACTTAAACGAGAAGAAGAGAGGAGAATAACCAATTCTTATTCTTCTCTCCCGAAGATGGCAACTTAGTTGTCGAAATACGTATCGAGAACAATACTTGCTTAGCGTGACCACGGAGAACCCCAACCCCCGCTGGTGGGAATTCTCCAACGGTTAGTTTCTTCGCAAACAACGGCTATTTGGAGCATTTATCTAACTCTGATGTCTTACAACAGCCGTGTTCCTTTTCCTTATAGATTAATATAAGACCATGATAAACGATGAATCTCTCAGCTCTAAATAAGATACCGTGTTATATGAGTTATTCATTTTGAAGACCGGATCAAACTGCATAAAAAATTATAAAATTGTCAATAATACTTATTTATCATAACATACTCGAAATACGCAACCGTGCTGACGAAGACGATCTTTGAAATACGTATCACCTGCCTCATTATGCCTTGACATATTTGTTGATTCCCGAACGTGAACGTCAACTATTAACTTAATTAACAATACCCGTACTCTTTCGAGAATTCTTAGACAAGCTGCCCCCCAATTTGCCCATTCATGCACGAGGCGAAAAAAACGAAAGAGAATTACATATTCAATAATTACTTTAGTTATCGCTTATCATTCACACCTAAATTTCTGGAACTGAAAATATATTGAATAAAAAATTGATTCTAATCGTGAATAACTTAAATTCGTTGAATATAAAATTTTTATGGGCAAATTACTGAACTTTTCCTTGCCGTTGAATAAAAAAATGCCCCAAAAAGTAAGCTTTCATACGAAATGTTCACTGAAAATTAATGCGATAAAAATAAACACTAATTAATACTACATTACAACTTAAATTTCTACGCGGATAGGAAAATAGCTTATCAAATCTCTACACATGGCGATGTGTCACCCAAACTTTTTGAAAAGTAATTCAAAATCTTAGGTCACAATTGTCCGCAATTAATAGAATACGTAACTTCGCTCATAATCTAATTTAGTATTTTACCCAGAAGTAATCAAGAGGTAGCATCGGAATTCGAATCACTGAAGATTGATTGAGAATAAAAATTATAAATAATTGGATTGCAAATACGCTCAACGAAGCATTTATACGAGAAAGTCACTGATTGAGTAACGAAAAATATTTTTTAACTAAACACGAACTCGGACGTCATCTGAATTAACTTTGACAAAACGTCTGCGTAAATGACCCAATTTAATTTGTCTTTAAACAGGATAATTTGATCGAAACTTTCATCAGGGAAACTTTTTTAAGGTTGGGATGCATTGGGAAAAGAATACTTTCGTTTTATTCACCAGTACCGTCGCCCTTGATTTTAGCGCACAAAACATAACAAAAGCGAGGAAAAAAATTAGAATTGAAAAACCTAAAATGTTAAAAAGAAACTCTGACCTCACGAGAAGTTCCATTTGGTCCAGCCTTTACTCACAAAGCCCCTTAAAAATCTAAAAACTGCATCTTAACCTAAAATGTCCCCAAGATAAGTTTCTAGAGAAGGAAAAATCTAACAGCACTCTCTTTCATATTCATAGAAAAATGGAAATTTCTGAAATGATGCTCTAATAATGCTAAATCTCATTAAGTACCCCATTCGTATCGTATAATAATGTTTTAACACGAAACATACATATTTTATCCCAGGAAATTCCTCTATTAATGTTAGAATCTTATTTGAAGAATGGATTATTCAATAATTAACTGAAAACATGGAAATTCTAACTTCTCTTGCAGCCAACATGCTCTTCTAGAACTTTATTTGCAAAATATCCCAGAATCAAGGTGTAAACAGATTTATTCTGTCAACGTATTGCATTATCTGATACACTTCCCATAACAAAAAATTTGCTATTAGAAAAAAAACATCGTGGCCAAAAATAAATTCCATAAATTTAGAGGAAAATTCTACAAAGCATTTCTCTTGAAATTTAGAATGGTTTGTCTGAGTATGCCTAATTAGGATTTGAAATTTTTCCATTCAAGTCAGCAAATTTTAACTGAAAAATTTACCAAAATTGACAAGAAAAAGTTGTAACATTAAGTAATCAAAGCATTTATAAATGAAAAGCCTATGGTTTAAGTATTCTTACCTCATATACCTCTAATTCCACATGAAAATGGATAAGAGAAAAATAATCTTGGACATAAAACAACTATTAACATTACTACCTTCCTCCCAATTAAAATGCCACTGTAATTTCAATCCAAATAAATGTTGCCAGTTATTGAGAAAACTGTACAAGGAACAATATCACCACAAGTCTTCAGATTAAACAATGTGATAGAAAAGTAAGGCGCATAAATGAGTAATTTCAGACTAAGGTATAAAATCTTCTCTTCAATGCTTCTATCATAAAGAACTTATATTTTTACTAAAGCGTTCATGCAGCATACTATGCATTCCGAATAATAATAAGTTACTCATAACTAAATCATTTGAAATCAAAATTGGTCATCCTTTATCAAATGAATCTCTCCTGTACTCAGTAATCAATACAGAAATGATCCTTTGGGAGAGGAGCATAATAATCTTGACATTAAGGCAGTGAATTAAAAATAAAGGTGTACTAAAGAGGGACAGTATACACCTTTACTTAAAACAAAGATATTAAAAAATCTTATGGGAGTAAATTTCAATGAATTCTCTACTATAGAATGAAGCCTGTCCTCTATCAATACTATACAAAAAGAACTAATTTTTTTCCTAATTATTGATATTTCTACAAAAAACAAGTCATTGCATCTTTATAAATAAAGCCAATGCTGAATGAAACAATCTATTGTATAATAACAAACCTACTATTTATGAACAACTTCTATCAATCTGTTTACACCTGTCAACTACAATATGACAACAAAATAGTGATTTGAAATGATTTTATCTAAGCTACTTGACTTCAATAAACACATCCCTCAAGGTGATGTCAACCTCAGATGATAACCAGGATCTTCAAATCATTTTGCTTCAGACTTTTGGTAAACATATTTAGAAGATATACTTTCAGAAATTATATAAACCACATTACTATTCATAGGAATTCTCTCTCAAATAAAAAAAATCGTCCAAAAATATACAATTTCAAAATATACCAGAGAGGAGAACAATTTTACTGATAATTGGTAAACAGCAACATGATTTTTCTCATAAACTAAGAGCTACATTAAGGAAAGACAAAGTAAATACATTTAACTCATTCAATCTTTTCCAACAAGATATGTTACACACTACCAGTCATATTCACAAAATTTCCTGATCAATAATATATAATCTTTTCACCAACTGACCCATTTCCTCAGTAAACTATGCACTTCATACAAATTTAGAACAAAATTTTCACAGATCTTCACTGCTATCATTCTGGGCAAAAATAAGTCACAACATATTCTACTTGATCATGTTCTTGAATAACAATGAAAATAAATGAATGCTTACAATTGAACTCCAAATTTCTCTTCTAAAACCATATTTAGAATGAATGATGAACCATATGAATCATAAAACATAATAACTTTATAAAAACTATGTGATTTGATGAAGTACATCAGCCTAGTCTAATAAGGGGGCAATACACAAAAATATAAAGGACCTATCCAATGTATTAGCATTTCAGTATAAATCATTAAACCTAGAACCACATGGATGGACTCCTTTGAGGTTTTTCATGGAACACTAATTCCAGTATGATAATCTTATCCCTTTAAAAATTTTATTCCAATGAATAACACTGACAAAAACGAGGAATTTTCCAAAGCTAATTCTTTTTTACACAGTCACAAATAAACTGATTAAAAGGTATGAGAAATAAGTCCCAACAGAGTAAAAAAAAGGTTTCTTTCCAATGATACCACCCATGGGATTGCTGGGTTTGTTTTCACACCTCAGTCCAACACACTGATAAGGGAAAGGGAAATAAAATTATGCAGTGCTCACTCGAGGATTTGCTATTGATGCCTCTTTATATTAACATGACTAAACTACTCATCTCGATTAGTATCATTCTTCTAATATTTGCTCAATACATCATAAAATATTAATGAAAACTGATAATAACGCTACAAATTTCAGCAAACTGGCAAGCATGGTCTTATATTTCCAAATTGAGTGCTTCAAAATTTTACAAACAGTAATTTATTCATTCTATCTAAACTACATACGATGGTAAACAGCCATTTTAACGAATATTAAAACATAAATAATACATTACATTTCCATATAATGTCACCAACATTAACTATTTTCATCACCGGAACTTAAAACTAATGACACTATTCATAATTTTCAACTTATTACTGAATGACATACTACATTAATATCTGTAAATTTACACAGGCCAATCAATCAATCATTGTTACATAGAATTCTCATCAGGATTGGTAATTCAAAGACAATAGTTCAAATTCATCTCTCTTTACTATAGGTTTCACCCAATGCTATGCAATTCTGAATAAAAGGAGACTACTCAAATTAATAAAATATAAATGGTAAAACAAAACTGAATTGACTTCAGAAACAAAACAACATCCAATAATTCATATAAAATCAACTAAGCATTTCTCGATTAATATTCATGAGATCATTATTCATTTCCAATACAAACTATGCATTAAATGAGATTAAGACAGTATTTGTAAAAATAAGCGGGCTTATAAGAGAAACGACTATGAGTTAAAATCGAAATATTAGTAATGTGTGTTGTTAGATGTATCACTTACAATAAATATATCACATGCTGCTATCTGTAGCAAAATATTTCTCTTGTGTAGGTTCATTACGCAATTTTTAGAGGTTTGCCTCGAGAAAAGTCAAAAAAATTAAATCAAAACAAGAAATAGTAGACGATACAATTTCAACCGTCAGATGTTCTACTTCAAGCCACCTCTTGGCCACAAGATAAATTACTATGGATCCGCTTGCAGACGGTCATAGACATCGATATAATCACAAATTAAAGGTTGGTGACGATAGGAAAGAAGTGCAGAAAATAAAATTTATAGGTGCATATTAATTATTACAGATTGCACTGAAACTTAAAAAATGTCACGCGAAAATAAATTAATTATAATCAAGAGCATAGCACTGGGCATGCATCTCGTAGCTATTACAATTCAAATTATTTCATCATTTAACAGCACTCACTACCCTACTGCTTACAAAAATTGCTCCAATGCTTAATTCACCATTTCAAGCTTACTTTTACAGCAGTAACACTACATACTAAAGAGCCTTTTCCATCGGCAAGGTCATGTGATTAGCATTGACGAGCTACAGCTGGCCTCCAAACACAGAAACATGAACGACCTTGACAGGCTGCAGTTACATATTCAACATACACTTACTATAATGCAAGCATAAGTCCAATAAATGCAAGCTCAATGGGTGCCTTCTTCATCACAGGGCGACAGTAGATACTTCTTGATACGACTGCACTTGAACCCTAAATCAGGAATTTGACGATTTCAAGCCATTGTATAGCCCTGATTGTTTCCCTGGTTCTATTCTCATTGTGAAATTAAGCACTCCATCACAAGCAATAAATCGTCGTCCGTTGAATTTCTCACGATTCACTCAAATTCATGTCACCGATTCTGAAAAATTGTGATAGCACCTAAGAATTTGTCACGAGAAAGGATACAGTAATAAGGTTGGTGGCGACAACCCAAAACTACAAGCCAAAAAGCAGACTAAATTTCGTCTGCCAAACGTGCACTTCAGACGGCATCGGTACACTGCAGACGTCAATAGAGGCGGCAGTGACCGGCCCAGATTATACCCGGTACATACAAATGAACTTATCAATAGAGAGAAAAGACAGACTTACCATAATCATTTTAAGCCACTGTAATCTGACTAAATCCGAGACTTCATTACTGCAATCAGCTGATTTCACACGCACGTCAAACTCTTGTTTTAATTCTTTCCCTCACACTCGCTCCGAACGTCCCTCGTCCTTCACTACAAGAAAAATTCTTCTTAAAATTCTCGCTGGAAGTAGTGTGGCGCAGTAGTCCCGCCGCTGTTGCAATATTTGTTGTGGAGCTGTACAACGTAGTCAAATCACTATCTCTTGTCGCTCGGCTATAGCGGTGCGACTCTTCGTAGATATCATCTTTGCACTCATGATTTATGATCGCAGAAGCGCATCAGCTTGACTTTTATCTGATTTTGTCTGTGATTTACTTTTAAAAACGCTACCATGGCGCTAAAACTTAAGAAAATCTTTCTCAGTCAACGTAGTGTATTTACGAGGCCATCAATCAAGCATTTAGCGGACCAATCCCGTGCCACGACCCAAGACATGGTCCTCCATATTAGGAAAGGCAGATGATATCATAGGCGGGGCCTAGCATGATACTCCTCCTCCTTGTAAAAACGCGGCAAGTGATTCTCGCGGAAGCAACCGCGCTTCGTGTCAGCTGTTAGGCGCAAGTCATCTGTCACGAAGCGCCCTTCCACTCAAATTCTAGAACTCTGCAATGTTTCTAAAAAAGTCAGTTTTGGATTGCTATGACGAAATGAATTTTTATTGCTGTTACAATTGAACAGCCCAACGATTAGGTTACGGAGCACGCAGTGCATCGTGGTGATTGAAGACTACCCTTCAGAAAACTGAGGAGGGGATATGAAAGCTAGGTGATAGTTAAAACCATTTCATGAATGCAACAACATTTTAGTAAAATTAACTGTAACCGCTCTTATGGAAAGTAGACCGATATACTTCGTGTAGTCTCAAAGCATATCCAACCTCCGCACAAAAACGTAAATCTGATCGTTCCGATTAAAACCGATGAAAATGTTCATTTTTCCTGATTCAGAATGAGCCATATAAATATTTCCGATTATATTAGTAACAAATTAAAAGAACTTGAAGCTTGCCATAGGTTTTAATATACCAACGAAAATGAATGCAAAATACAACTAGATAACTGACAAAAATGCCTCATAAACTACATGAAAGGAGGTTATATAGCTGCTTTTCGGATCGAAAAGTTTACGTTTCATATATAACAGCTAATAAGGGAGATGGAAGATAATGATAAAAATTATTCTAAATTTTTCAGGTAATATAGAAAATTTAAATAAACAAGTTTAAATAGTTCCGATTAAAATAAAAATTTTAGTAGATTATAGACACTAATAAATCTGTTATAAAATATAGTAACTCCAAAAATAGTTTCTTGTAAGTAATACGTTAATGCCGTATCATACTCCTATAGCATCATTGTTTTGACCTTACCGTCGAGTGGATTGGAATATTCGTCTATGAACATCTGCTTTATCAGTAAACGACTCAATCGTTGTTTATTCTGATAAAAACATCTGATTATATTATAAATTGCCAAATCCGGAGCTGTTTCTTTTCTTGGTGGAGAAAATTTTTTGTTCGTTTTCCTTTGAATAAATCATTTATTAATGAATTCCCTTGCGGTCAAGTCAAGTCAGTTGATATTTCTTGAGGTTAAACAGACGTCTGCTTCTCACGTTCTATTGCTGTGAACTCCCGTCTCTTACAGCTTCAGTTCCTCGATTAGAATTAAAACCAACGACTTTTCAAAAGCACGCGCATAGGAAAAATGCATTTGGTAAAAACCAGTAACGACAGCGTTTCTTCGCGGCATTAAAAATGCTACTCAAAGGGTGTCACTACGCATCTTCTTGAAGGCGCACCCGATTCCCCTCATAGATCGTAGAAGGTCAGCGTCCAAGCAGTGATATTTCGAGAGCGGTAGGGTGCGGCCTTCCACTAACAGCATTCCCGCTCCCCTCGTCATCCATACACTCTTCTAATGCACGTGCTACATACTTTCTCATACTGACGGAGTCAATTAATTTTTACTTTTAAAGAAATAAGCGTACTTACACTCCTTGAGTAACAAATTAGATGGAAGATGATCAGATCAATCTTCATCTCTTCTTAATACAGGCGTAGTCCATACATCGCAATCTTGATATCATTTGCCATTTCCGGTAAAGTGTATGATACGATCGAAAACATAAATTTACCCATCCAAAACAAAACTTATAACTGGATAGATTTTTTCCTAATATAAACAAAATCAAGGGATTAAATCAAATATATTCTAAGAGCTGTTTAAAAATAGTTTTGCCATTTCTCATTATATCTTCGGGTAATTTCTTAGTGGTATACAAAATTAATCACGCAATCAAAAATCCCTATATCTCTTTATATAGACGCTTCTCCGGATATATATATACATATAGGATACTAAAGGCGAGGCAGAAGGAAGTGCCTCACGGAGCCGCCGATTTTTTTGCCGTAAAGTCCCGGGTTTGGACACTATGGAAAAAAGCGGACATCCATTCTAGGCATCATGGGTTCGATTCTAGGAGGCTCCAAAAACGACCATTTTCCCATAAGAATGCATTGAGCGCATTTTCAAAAATTCGTTTAGCGTAGTTAGCATAAAGATAGAACGTTGAAATTTTCGGAATCGTTAGAAAATGATTTTATCTTCCGTTTCCTGCAAGAGCTTTTTACCTAATGGCCCCAGGTTCGATGCTAGGTACTTAGTGCAAAACATTCAAAAAATAATTTAGGGTATTTCTAGGTAAGATAGAACGTTGCAATTCACGTCATCGATAGAGCGCAAACACCTCCATAGTATACCTAGAGGTTTTTACCCTGAGGGTCCGTAGTTCGATGCTAGGGCAGTTTTTCTGTCTGATGTTCATGAATTAATTTAGGGTAGTTTTCATTAAGATAGATACTTGAAATTCACGGTGTTCTTAGAACAGATGATTGTCTATCCTTCTCCGTAAAGCATCTTGCCCTAAAATCCTAGGTTCGATCCCAGGACCATTCGAATGACCGAATTTTCAAAAATTCGTTAAGGGATTTCCCAGATAGGTAGAAGGTTGAAATTCGCCACATCCGTAGAAGATAGGGATTTCTATCATATCCTGTAAGAACATTTGTCCTCATAGACCCAGGTTCGATGCTAGGACATTTCTTATGGACGTATTTTTAATAATTCGTTTAGGTTATTGCAGTTGGTGCATGGAACTCGGTGTATGGAAGGCGGAGTGGATCAAAAGGTGTGTAATGCCTTAGTTAATGTATCTTACATTAAGCTTGCAGTATGCAAGCAACTTTTACTCGTATATTTCTATTATTGCTGATGGAAAGCTTCTTCTCGAAAGGAGTCCATTTAATATTTTACTAATAATTTCTGCGGTTTGTTTTAGATTAAAAATAACGATTGATATCTTATGCAGGAGCAAAAGGTTATAGAAAATTAAGAAATAATAATATACACTAAAATAACAAATTAAACTAGAATATAGTATTAAGAACAAAAATTATACAAATATTCGCAAATTACGCAAATTAAATGTAGTGAATGTAGTAAAATAACAGAAGCAAACTCCTTGTAAAATATGTCCAATTTTTTTACCGCCACAAGAAGATGCAACGCAATAAAGTCTCAGCTTCATTTTTACGGAGAAAGTACTCTATTACAAAATATATTTTCCATAATTTTGGTTGATTAATTTTTCTCTTAACTGCGAGATGATTTAAAGTCAAGCTCAAAACTGTTGTATTATAAAATATACTCCTGAAAGTGAGCATTGCATACATATAATATTGCGTATAACATTGTATATACCATCTCAACAAAAACAGAACTCGAATAGACAATACTTTTTCATCAGTTATCTCCAAAAATATATTTTTTTAGGCAAAAAAACTGACACAGTAGTGGGTATCAAATTTAAAGGACGATCCCCTTGGTTTTTTTCACTTGAATGTCGAAAAGCAACACTAAAATTGTTTTCGAACGCTTAAATGCTGAATGATGTGGAAATTGTAGCTTTGTGCCAATAATTTTTAGGAACGAACAGAGATAAGAACTGAACAGTAATTAAAATGTTGATTTCGAAAAGAGTTCGAAATGTAAAAAAATATATATATTAGAGCATTAGAATGTAAAATATACATTTACATTACGTTATAACACAAATATAAAACTATCGTTTTTTCTCAAAGTAGAGAATCAGATTTCATAGAGCAAGTGAAATTAAAAACTTATGAAAGAAACTAAGATTTAAATCAATCTAATATCCAAATAGAACTGAGGACAATTGAAAACCAAAAATATCTTAATACCTTAGGTTTAAATCATGCAAAATTTTACTACTACTAAATATCCCGCTTTTGGGTACATCTTAGTCTTCTGCTAGCTAACCTAACAAATTTTGCATTCTACAAAAAAAATTAAGCAACAATCTCAGAATAACGTGATTACCTTAGTGTGAACTTCACTACTCCAAATATTTTTTTGTTCCTGAAACAGTTTGAGCCTCCGGCAGAATCGTAAATCATAAATACAAACGAAGTTCAGAAAATAGAACGAATTTAACATTATCAGGTTTTCGTTATTCACTTTTCAATACAAGTATGAATGAGGATTCTGGTTGTGGTTCGACGTATATGTGATCCGTTAACAATGTTTCCTTGATGTGGTTTTAGTAAAAATTAATAATGAATTTTATCTCAGCGATGTTCTCGTTAGTAGTGATGGAAAATAAATATACGGTAAGCCTTGGAAAGCCATTAAAAAATGTGTACTCTAATGTTGTCACTGTATTTTCATTAGGCTCGAACTTTGCTTCCTTTTAGTAGCTGTTCTGAATTAAAACAGTATTATTAGTTTCAGCAGATTCTTCCTTTAACGTAAAATTACCTGAGCAGTGAGCTACATTTCTTATTGAAGAGCAGCATAAAATTCTAATGAAGTAGTTACGTAGTTCCTACCTGAAGATATCATGTATGTTCTGTCAAGCAAAATACTTTAACGGCGAAATTATCTGCCTCAAGATGTGTCACTGTAGTAGTCATAGTAACGGGATTACTTGTTATCTAATCATGATACCCAAATGTATTAAATAAAATTTACTTGTTCTATTTTTATACACCTTTTGTTCTGTCAATTCCTTCAGGAAAACTCCTTTAGTTCTTGACCTTTAATGCTGCAATTGCAATTTTCTATATTGGGTAAATGAGTATTGTAAGCAAACTTAAGTAAATGTAAGTAACTGCGTCGTAATCCACGTAAGCAGCATGAAATAGCAGGAAGCAAGTAAATCCAATAGGCTTCTTGTTAATGTATACGTTATGATAAATCGGTTAAATTTGAAGGAGATCCTCGCATATCTATAGAATGCTATCTGTTTTTAGGAATAATTATTTTTTAAACTGTATCCATAAATCATGTTATTGAATAATTACTGATGACTTTTTAAAACTCGTCAATTCTATTTTCTTCAGGTGGCTCTGAAGTGTTACTCAAGATTTTAATCGGTAAACCGGTACGTTGAGGATATTTTCATCTCTGTTTTTACTCAAAAATCCAAGCACATATCTCAGCATACCCAAATAAACTATATAAAGAAATGCGGTGTGACAATGAATTTTCTAGTTATACTATATTTTACTTACTAACTCAATAAGATTGCCTTAAACTTTAAGATTTATGTATTATTATCATAAGTGACATTTTTGTGAAATTTTTCTGAATTTTAATGTTGCATTATCCAAAAAAGTTAATTTTTCATTATCTGAAAATTCAAAGTATGTGTTGTATTTATAAAATCCATGTACAAAGTATATGGATTTTATGATCGGCATTAGATTTTTGTTGGTATTTAATTAATTATTCATCCACGTAATATTTGCAAGCTGATTTTCGTACAGCGATGTCTTGTAATCTTGATTTCATTATTAAGAACTGACTTAAGGTGTAATATCATTCAAACAAAATAACCTTTTTCTGGTATTAAGTATTTTTTGTGGAACTGCATCAGTATTTATCCCTATAATGATATGAGACAAGAAAACACATTTTTTGCTTCAATTCTCCTTTTACTTCATAGTTTTGACTATATTATTTAGTATAAACCCTTATGACTATTTTATAATGCAAATAGACCTTTTAACATCTCTTGAATTCTGCCTGGGATAAGTTTTTTCTGCTGCAAAATAACTAGATTT
>KZ308409.1:100407-119485 GCA_000376725.2 Ladona fulva | reverse complement strand
AATGTTAAAATATGAATATCTTTAATTATAAACCTTATTGGTTTCAGATTTTTCTTGCACAATACTGGGCATATATCCTGCAAGAAATTTTAGATTAGCATTTAAATAATGTAATGCTCTAAAGGCTAAAATATAGACTACATGATTATTTAAATTAAATAGAAATACTTACCTTTAGGTGAAATTTTATTCTTTTCTAATGAGGAGCAATATAAATCCCAGTTTGACACATAAGTAGAAGAGTCCTACAAAACAATAATCCATCAATAACCAGCAGTAATATTTAACACTAATCAAGTTTATGTCAGTAAGAAATCTGTTCCACAAACACTTATTTATCGATCCTTAATATCAGAAAATCAGAGTAACATATAATAGTTGGCAAATACATAATACTTATCATTATCCATACACAAATATTCTTTCCAGGTAAAGTTCACTTTCTCTTTTTGTGAAGAATACAATTGAGGAAATAAATAAAACTACTATGCATTTGACCTTTTTCATCACTGGCACAGTAATTGTAGATTGATCCCTCATTGGATTCTGAAGTGTCTGAGTTTCAGAAGATACAATTTCCATCTCCCGTCTTTCACCATTAACCTAAAATTAAAATGTAAAAAGTTAATTCTCCTCAAACATTAGTAATATATCAGAAAAAAGGTCACCTTACAGGAATCTTCATTTTGTAATGAGAAGCCTAAAGCGGAATGGGAAAGGTGTCAGGGAAAGAGCGTTCAAATCACTGGTCAGGCCGATTATAGAATATGCAACGAGTGTATGGGATCCCCACGAAGTAGGCCTTATTAAGAAACTCGAAGGTGTACAAAGGAAGGCAGCTAGATATGTAGTCGGCAAACACAAGAAAGCAGAAAGTGTAAGTAAAATGCTAGCTCAGTTAAAGTGGGAATCATTAGAGTCGAGAAGGAAAATATTTAGATTAGCCGGGATGTATAAAGCATGGAATTCCGTAGAAGGCTGGAGCGAACTGAAAGCCAGGTTTAACCTCCCTAGCTATATTGGACGTGGCAATCATAATTTAAAAATCAAAGAACGGGAACAGAAAACAGATACAGCGAAATATTCATTCGTAAATAGGGGTATTAGAGAATGGAACGCTTTGCCTGGAGAAGTTCTCATTCCAATGCCGAAGAATGTAAAAATTTTTAAGAATAAGCTTAAACCTCATTTGTAATAATTTAAGGTGTAATTTAATTTTATGTATTAATATAGAATGTAGAACTAGTCATATGAATTAATACTTAGTAAGATGTACATGACTATATGGACTACCTGCCATGTAAGCTAGCTTATCTATTTGTCTAATTTTAGAGTAATTTTTATATGTATTTATAGTTCTAGGATAAGCTATACCTAACTGTATGTACTTTTATGTATCCTTCTTTGTTTATAAATTTGTATATGTAATGGATTGCCTACGGGAGGTTTTTGGAGGGTTTTTCCTCCCGTCCTAGGGCGAATGCCAGGCAATCCTATTTTTTCATGTAATGTTCCCCCTCCAACGCTGCCACCTGGTCAGAAGGCCAAATTGCAGTGTAAATTTAAATAAATAAATAAATATCTCAGATAAAGGGATTAAGGCTTGGTCATTAGAGTAGAGGAAGAGTTGATCAAACTGTAGAAATAAAGGCAAGAATCTTTCTTGGGATCACATCTATCTACATTTAAGGTGACCCTCTAAGCAACCCTCAAAATCATCCTGATGGCTATGGAGGACACAACTCAAAAAATCAACACAATGGGCAGAGATAACCTGGCTGAAGGCCTGAGAAAGATTCTTATATTTAATTCACTAGAAAAGCAGTACTTCAACAGAAGTTAATTTTCAGATCTTGAATGATAACACATAACAGATTTAAAATATAGGGTAACACTAAAATGTGACACACTCATTGTTCTACAAAGAAAATAGAATGGAAAATAAGCTTGGGTAAATAACATGATTACTTTGAATAAACTATATCAATTATTAGCTGATGATCAGCAATCACTTTAATGATCAACATCATACATGTTAAAAACAACATGATACAAACATCAAATCGAAGTCAATTGTCTCAGTGAAAGGGTTAAAAGTAGTGCTGGGTTCAACTCTCCTTGGGATAATATTGACCCAACATCGTGGAAAAACTGGGAAGCTACTGAATATGTAGTAGATCCAAACTAACAAGAAAATATGTCAGCATGGGAGTTGATGAACTGACCATGTGTCACCCACAATGACCACCACTTGGCTAGGCCATATCCCTCAAAGGGATGACATGCCATGGACTTTACTTTGTATACAAAATAATAATCAAAATTTTTATAAATCAACAAAATCTCTCATCTAAGTATAAAAATTTACAACAACCTTGAGATGTTTATCCTCATTACTCTCGGAATCTTCTTTCTTCGTTATTATGCTATCTATATGAAGTAGCTTCATTGTTCTTGTTTCTCTGAGAAGAATTTTCAATATACCACATTTTAAATTTTGGGCAAGCTTTGCAGGTATTTCCATGCCAGGTTTATCTTCAGTGTAAAAATATTTCATTAAACATTAATTTCAAATCAAAATAAGCCAGAATGAAAACAATCTTTCATCAAATACAAGNATGTTCTTTACTGTCGAAATACTGGAGAAATTTTAATGGACTTTCATTTGAATATAAAACCAATCACATTTAAGTATGAAACCTACTAATTGTTTTTCCATCTTTTAGTGGTTGTCAAAGTTAACTTGGTGCATTTACTAGTGAAAATGAGCCTTATCTATAGCATATTTGTAAGGTGGAAATAAACCTAATATTTTGTCTTATATGTAATAGACACAAAACACTAAAGAAATATTCAATAATCATGATTACCTTAATATTTGACATAAAACTATCATTTCTGGGGAATATTACTCCTTGAAACATATCCAGCACCCACTTTTATGCTAACTCTAGGTTTATCTTCAGTGTAAAAATATTTCATTAAACATTAATTTCAAATCAAAATAAGCCAGAATGAAAACAATCTTTCATCAAATACAAGGCACTGATTTTGTGAGTATCACTTAATAATGACTCATAAGATCCATGAAAATATGGATATATGGTAAAAACAAAGAGAAAGGTAAAGTATATGGTGCAATAAATTTTAAACCTGATTAAGCCAAATTAGTGACAAGAAATAAGAGAGTGAAATAGGGTAATCTGAAGTCATTAATTAGCTAGTATGTTAATTTAAAAATTTAGAGGCATGTAAGATCTGCATAAATAGCATAGAATAGATTGTAGAATAATAAAGAAAATCACCTTTGCTAACAGCTTCATCAACTATTTCAATTTCTTTCTCCAAATTAGATATTTCACATTCAATAACATCTGTAGCATTACATTTTGAAGATAGGGTATCTTTTTTGCAAAAATCAATCTGTAGCTGAAAATTAGGCAATTGATCATTAAGAAATAACTATATAAATTGAGAAAACTAAATTAAATTTCCATTACGGGGGTATATAAATATATTGCACAAAATGGATGATAGGTTGAGAGTAAATTTAAAACTAATTACAAGATCTCAACACTTTCATATGTTGCACTTAATGTCAATGTATTCTTGTTCAACATAAATTTGCTTAGTAGTTTAACAACAGATCATTTGAAACCCAGTAAAATGCAGCAAATTGATTTGATAATTATGTTTGTGTGAAAAGCTAAACTTTTAATTACTTGGTAACCATCATTTTATAAATATGATCACCGTGCAGTTTAACTTTAGGAAATGGAGAAAATTAATACAATGTATACCATGTTATAGTTTCAATTTCTGGCTCTGCACTTAATTTCCATAAACACAGACAATTATTTCCCTAAATAAATGAAACTTACTATCTCAAGGGGTGTAGTTACAAATGGGTCTCCCAAATGCTTGGGAGTTACATCTTTCCCCTCATAGAGTACCTGCAGGATTAAAAAATTAGAGATTGCCCAATTAATAACAGCAGATAAAATTGATCAATGAGTCTTTTTCAATCCCTAGTTATCTATGTATCATATTTTGGGAGAGTCACTATACTCTAGTTCCACCTTATAGCATAACACTGTTTCTGAGGTCTTAATATTGAATTTACAACACTGCATTTCAAAAATAATTTAGGTTCAAGAAACATCAAAGATCATGATGAGCTGACAACATTGTTAAAACAAAATAACACCACATTCATCACAACAGAATAAGTGGAAAGTATAAAAGAAGGGAGCATCCAAGAAAGGGATATTCTACTAAGGGAGTGACTAAGGGAGGTCCAAGAAAATTTGAGAGTGGCCATGGCCCCCTCAGACCTTCCCTTATATACACACACCCTGGGGGTGAATAAAAAAATGTAGGTCATAAATTTATTTATGGCCAGGAGAAAAGTAAATAAGATGAAAAAGTTCCAGAACAAGGATTGTAAAGGTAATAGTTTTTGAGACACACAGGTTAGTCAGAAACATCATGCACATTTATTACAAATATATAAGATGTCTGCCTTTCACTAACTCCCAAAATGTTAATTATCATCGAATAGAGGGGAAACGCCAAGTGCAGAGGTTAGCATAGAAGTCAATGGCTGAAATTTTGAACATATTTTTTTGACTTAGTTCCTTATATTTCCAAACATACCTATGCTTCTCAGTTCATGTAAATACCCTTATTCATAGGATCATTATTGTTCATTTTACATTACCAAGCTCATGAATGAATCTCTGACTTACATTTATCAGCTTGTATATGTCAGGTATTTTTAGATGGGATGAACCAATTATGGCTGAATTTAATAAGGACACAAGATTTTAGCTGATAAAAACACAAACCTGGGAAGAAGCAGGGGCTTGTGTAAGTCTTCATGTGGGGGCCTCACAAATTATAGTTCCTCAAATATTTTTCATCTCTGGGTGGAAAATATTACTATAAGCACATTCATTTACAAAAAGTACAGCTGGAGGCTTTAACATTCCTCCATAAATAACGGGATCTCCATAAATCAGTTGGGCTGATTTCAAATAAGTTTTTGGTAACACCAAAATTGCCCAGCTTTGCTCTTGAAAACAGCAAGGCTGGTAATGCAACAAAAAAGTTATGCTCCTAAATTACAGACTTTTAGGAAGGGTGGAAAATGAAGTAAAATTATCTGGTAAGGGAAAGTTTTATTGGTGATTCCTGCAAAAGATATTACTCATGGTCACACAACTTCAATGAGTTTTATGCACACATTCTATTCACACCCTCACACTGGTACTTCATCATGAAGTAGCGTGAATCTGTAGATGTATTTGTTTAGCTGTTTTGAAAATTTCCCAATAAAACTGTACTGAGAAATATTTTATGAATCATAAACCTCAATTAAAAGACAAGGAGTTTATTATTAAAGACATTATGATCATCATAGCTTGATTCAAAGAATTTCATATTTTCCTTATGCATTAATGGACTAGTGATTCTAGGTTATTTTAGTATAACAAGATGTTGTTAAATTATTTTATTTTTCACAGGAATAACAAGTGTGAAAAATAGCGATATGACTGGGACTCAAACCCAGGTCTTTTTAAAGTACGAAGGTAAAAATATTTTTCACTGCATCATGGAAAATCAAATTACTGATTGATATTAAATAATTATCCAGAAGACTCAAACAGATCTTTGAGGATCTGATCAGGATTTATTCTTAATGCCTTGAAATGTTTCACTATTTTCTTGTTTTGTAGACTCACCTTAACCAAAAAACCTTCTCCTGTGCCAACATAATACATATCTGAAAACACTGGATCAACTGAGAATGATAAACCTGATAGATGGTGATTTCCTACTATCATATCTTCCTTGATCAATGGTTTCAATTGCTTCTCAGGACTGTATCTTAAGTGAAGTAAAACTGAAAGAAAGAGGCAAAAGAATTCAATTGAAGCCTATTTGAAGAATTATAAGCTTATAAATATTAAACCGTACATCACAAATTCATCATTANTCAGTTGTAAAAATGTTCTTTACTGTCGAAATACTGGAGAAATTTTAATGGACTTTCATTTGAATATAAAACCAATCACATTTAAGTATGAAACCTACTAATTGTTTTTCCATCTTTTAGTGGTTGTCAAAGTTAACTTGGTGCATTTACTAGTGAAAATGAGCCTTATCTATAGCATATTTGTAAGGTGGAAATAAACCTAATATTTTGTCTTATATGTAATAGACACAAAACACTAAAGAAATATTCAATAATCATGATTACCTTAATATTTGACATAAAACTATCATTTCTGGGGAATATTACTCCTTGAAACATATCCAGCACCCACTTTTATGCTAACTCTGAAAATGCAAACAAAGTTAAAAAAACACCAATTTTTTAATAGTTTAAGTATGCTTAACGTGATTCCATACACATATAAATGAGTGGTCATTATTTTGCTATTGAATCCCTGCCATTGCTGCAAGACAAAATATTAAAAAATAAGACTTGCATGAAAGATATTAATTCGTAACTTTTGAGGTAAGGCAAAAATCCTAGTCTATATCAATATAGATACAAGATACTATGAAAATATTTATTATCACTTGAGTTCAAGTTGCATACTAAGCAACTAATGAATGGGTTATAAATTTTTATGCTATTACTCTATCAAATAAAGTTCAAAAGTCTCTTCCTTTAACTCATATGCTTCCAACTTGATTATTTGATGCACTTGATAAAAACTTCATCAGCTTCAAGTTTGTCCTTCTTTTCATCTCGTAATGAATTTCATAGTACACCATGCTTAGGTTATCAAATATTAAGCTTTGCTCTTTTTATTTCTACAAATCTGAAATTATATCTCATATTAGCAAGATGGAACACACTCTCACCAGATGAAAACATTTTGTCAAGCAACCAAGGTGATTTCATTAAAAATTGATAACTAGATATTCTCATAATTACTCTACTTCTAGATCTACATCTCAAAATGAGAAACATTGTATTACCTCATTTTTTCAAAACATTTGAGAATATAAACAGGCCTCCACACTCATTTAGCTTACTAAAGGCAAACTTATTTCAAATAATGAAGACAGGGAGGAATGAAGATATGAGCAATTTCATGTGGGACTAAATCTGCAGGTTTACTCAAATTGAGTACTTTTTAAAAACCAATAAAGATGTTGGAAATAAATTTAATGCAAGTTTTAAGTTTTTAAGCATTGTATCGACTATCTTATTCAACTCTGTAAATTAAATAATCTCCTTTATTGAACAGAAAGTTTCTCCTCCTCATCAGTTTCCAAGCACTTTTCAAATTTATCTTCACCTGCTGACTACAATATGTCACATGAGTAGAAGAGTAAATGCACGTATAAATCCATACAAACACCTTCTAGATGAGTAACATGCAGGATTTCATTAGCCCTATCTAAGTGTTAGAAAGTCAAAGTGATGCTCAAATATTAGAAATCTGGTAGGAAGGTCAATTGATGAAGAAAAAGATAAAATTAATCCATAGAATAAAATCACTTTCCCATCTGTATGACATTTAAACATTGAGCTGTTAACCCTGACGTTAACAGACAGTATAAAGAATAATTTCATTATCTTTGCATATCATTTTGTGATTGACATGAAACAAAATGCCCAAAAATTTTATCTAAATAGACAGGTAAGTTTTGGCACTGAAACTCTCCCATAGGCCATTATATTACTTAGTAGCTCTTTGGATTACAAAATTGATGCTTAGTCAGCAATTTTCTCTCAAACAGGAATTAGCTTTGAGAGTATTTGTACACTTAATAGCCAGAAATAGGGCAACTGACAGTGTTCCACCCGGAAAAGGAATTCATGAAAGGCTATACATTCCAGATGAATAAAATAATAATTAACATAAAACATGGCACTGGTCTATTTGGAGAATAAGTAGGTAGCACTAATGATAGAAATAAAAAGATTGAGGAATGTATCATTTTTTAAACGATTGTGGTTTGCTCAGACAATAATACAATTTTCTCAGAATACAATTTTGTGATCTACAACTGGTCATGTCAGACATGACTTATATTTAACAGACTTTCCTCACCGACGGATTTAAATCTGATATCCTATATAATTTTAAATGACGATTATTGTCTCATATGGCTTACACATGGAAAAGATTTCTTTGTAAAGATCCTTATAAGTAATGACTGATATTCTCGATAATAATCATCCTTTTGTAATGACTTTAGAATCACTAATAATTGTTACATATTTCTAAAAAACTGAGATATGTAAAGACAAATATCCAAAGTTTCACAGTCCAAGAGTTTCTATGTACACCCTCACAAAAAATTATAAGCATGAAATTGCTTGCAAAGTCTGCATAAATTTACTTACAAGATAAGATTTACATTCATGGAAAACATACCGTAAATTTTACAAATTTTACGCCGAAAACTTCACAACTAACATGAATAGCAGGAAATCAATAGTCAATGAGAAACCATGGTTACCGACACAACCTAAAATTGCACTGACAATGAGCTACCAGCCTAGAAGGACATTCTTTCTCCTCCATTTTTCGTGGAATGTTGAGGCATAAAAATCAACTTACGAAGAATCTTCGTTAAAATGATCAGTAATCGTTTGTAAGAGGATAGAAGTCCTCAGTACATTCACGGCACCTTACCAATTCAACTACAAAATGTTTTCTTATTCATGGTAACATATAAATATCAAGCGATCACCAGAAACCATTCCTAGCAATGAAGGAAGTCTTTTACTAAAATTACTTTGTGCTTCACCATTGTTTGGTGTCGTTTCTAATGAAAATGAGTGAGCACCATCTTCATGAACCTTTCGTATAGGACGGTCATTTTCTTCCGGCTGCGGCAGTTACCTTTCAATCCTAACATTTGAAAAATTAATTTAACTAAACGAGGCATAGGACTACGAAACGAGGATGGGAAGTAATTACAAGCAATTATTCCTCTAAATGACGCTATCAGATGAACTTGGATAAGGATGAATCAAAATTCATCCAGAAAATTTGATTTTACTCAAATGAATGAATAACATTTAGAAACCCTCAGTTAATGATAAATTAAGGCAATTTCCTGGGCCAACAGCCGGATTATTAAATTCATGAACCAGAAGTGAAGTTAACAAGAATTGTCTCACACTTATCAGAACAATAACTTCCAGTGAGATAAGCAAGTACTTAAAAATACATCCCATACATCTCGTAAAATATTTCCATAAAATTAGCAATAAACTAGCGGATAATGTTCCAAATGTCTCACATTACATTTACTATTACCTCAAAAACAAAATCAATGGATTCATCTTTAGTTGAGTGTTGAATGATAAAATCCTACTTCCCTACATTAAATTGGTTCCTTGCTTAGCTTTCGAAGATGGTATCATAAATTTGTGTATTTACAACCACTGGGAAAATAAAATTCACTAAGTAAAATTCCACAGGAGTATATTTATTTTCACGAGCGGTTTCGAACAGAGTTAGTTCATCATCAGGTGGATGATGAACTAACTAACTCTGTTCGAAACCGGTCGCGAAAATAAATATACTCCTGTGGAATTTTACTTAGTGAATTTTAATTTTCCCAGTGATGGAGTTCCACTTAGTTAAGCCTTTTTCTATAGATTATATTTACAACCAATTTACAATCAAGGGAACGGAAAGATAACACCACACACTACTGCAGATATAAGGCATTTCCCTCATCGAATAAATAATCCTTACAGTTAATAGGAACACAGAAAATAGAAGGGAAATTTCCTCTAAAAATTAACGAAATTAAACGCTAAATCAAGCTGATCAGAAATTTAGCTACAGCAACAATATGCAAATGAATACAACGAAGTAAGATCAAATTGACAAAATACTCTAGCAAAAAAATTCACACGATTTATCACACATGTTCCCTAAGACATGCATGGCGCTAAAATTGCGAATTACTAGATCGAGTTTTCGTGACTTTGCAGACTACGCAAATATTCTTCTTCAGTAGTTATTCTAGAATTTCTCTGCGCAGAAATGCCGCCACTGCGCACTCAATTCTCTGCGCATTGAACCATCACATCTCATAAACGGGAAACATCTGCCAACTAGTGTCAGCGTATTACTTTGGTGTTGTTATTTTGTGTGGTACAGGGTTTACTTTTACGTTAAGTGAGATGAGGTGTGTACTGTGAAAACATGAAATTACCTTGTGAAAATTTATTCCGTAATGGAATACCTTTTTGCTGCCTGATAAAGTGCCAATTCATTTATCCTTTGGCAGAACTATGGAATCCCACCTAAAAGTTACTCTTGCTATATCGTTTGTATTCAACAAATCGTTAATTAAAGGTAGCTTAGGGAAAGGATTAAACTCTCCTTCAATCCATTGTGGTTTCTCTGGATACAGACTTTTTACTGCTCCTCTTTTTTGTATTCAACATAATTGGTGCTGTAGTTCTACGTTCTCAAAATGCAGGGCCGAAAAGCAGCAGACCACTCGGAACTTAGAGACGCCTGCGAAGGAAACGGTGAGTTCTGTCTCGTTGACTACTACGAGTAACGCGAGCATGTTTCAGCCGTAAAAAGTATTACATACGTTGACTTAGTAGAATTTAGTGTCGAGCGCTGCTTCCATGTGCCTGTGAATTAGTTGCTGAAGGCAGAGAATAAGGTAATTCTTTATTTATTTGTGAATATAATGTTCGGTATAATATAATTAGTAATCGTAAAATGCTTGCAAAACTATGAGGTTGAAGCACTACTTATTAAAGCACAGGATGAAGATAATGGCTTATCATGTAACCTTGCTATATTTTGTTGGCGCGAATTCTGGCATCTTACATTCCTGTTCACTCAGCCATAGTTTCCAATTCGAATACGAGTTCTTTATGTTTGTGTCTGCTTTTGATATATGAAGGAAGTAAGACTATCGTATTCTACCGTATATCTCGACAGTAAATATGATTTCTAAATTGCATGGCCACGAGACTTGGAATAAAACTCATTCAGTGCCAATTTTATCAACTTAGAACCCCAAAAGACCGGTTTTGCATGGTAGTAATTATCGTTCACGATGAATGTGATTCTGCTTGTTTAAATTTTGAATATTGATGGGAAATTTTCAAAAGGTGCAGAATAAATATCTAATAACGTGTAGAATCCTGACTTCATGTGTAAATGCATTCAATGAATTTTACATCAAATTAAGTAACTCATTTTACTTATGTTAAAGCTTTTATTAACTTGATAATAAATCTTTTTAGAAGTATAGCTTATCAAAGAATTGCAGGAAGGTAAATTTTGTTCTGGAAATTCTTTTTTCTGTTTATTGATGCTGTAGTAACAGATCTTCTTAATAAATTTTCGTATTGTCTCGTTTAAACTGTATTCCGTATGTAGTTAAAGAGAATAAGGCAAAATTGAAAAGCGGAACCCAATATATCCGTTATTTCGTTCGACGTCATGTAATTTTACATTCCTTGAAAAGTATTCTTCCATTATATAAATTGTTGTATCATCGAGAAAGTAATTTTAATGCGTATACAATTGTGATTTTGAAAACGTTGTAAAGATTGACAACAGAAGGAATACAAACCCATCATCTTTGAAATGGGGTACACATGTAGACTATTGATGATGTATGCATAAAATGTTTAGGAACTAAAGTGTACTCATTACACTTAGGTCCAGTATTACAATTTGTACTTAAATAGACATTAACTAATGTTCACTTTAGGGTCCATTATTGAATAAGTTTTTAAAATTCAAGTGTAGATTATAAATGATATCCTTATAGTCAATCATATATAGGAGATAAGCTGTAATCTTCAATATAGCACTAACAAGCCATTATAATTCCGGCCTCTTAAAGTAAATATTAGTTGAAGTCAATTTTAAGTATTCATTGTAATACCAGGCCTAACATTTATTGATAGTTTTCTGGAGTTTGTTTCCTTGGCATTATCTTTGAAAGGACGAAGATATTTTTTCGATAAACATTTTTAATATCTTGATCTTCTCGTTGTTAATTCGGGAAAATTTGAAGACAATTCGTCTTTTTTATGCATTCCTCCTTCAAGAACAGTACTCACTGAGCTCTGGAATGTGACATGATAAGAATGTTAATATTTTTGTTGACAGAGAGTATAGTAAGTGTACTAATTTTCACCCAGTGATAAAGATAAACGTATTTTATTATTGAATTGTTAATCATTTCACATATGTATTTTATTATTGAATTGTTAATCATTTCACATATTTTACATTAAGGTGATTTGAGGTTGAAACTTCGAAAGAAACTTAATCGAGTAGTTGTGTAGTCTATTTTCAGCCTATCATTATTATTAAATAACATCTTCATTCAGGCAAGATTGAAGTTAAAAGGTAACTTCTAATCTAAGCAAAAGTTAAGAGGCTATGTTAAGGTTTTAGAATTGTGGAAGAAATAAGTGAAAACATAGGATAAACTAATACCCAGCATCATACAAAGGAAAATTTGATTTGCGTTTTCATCAATTTAAACTCTTGTTAATAACCATTAACATAGTCTGTGTACCAATTGGAATGAAGGAAAGTAAACTAAAGAAAATTATGCCAACAATAAAGTGAATTTAAATCAGTATTCTGTAGTCCCACCTAACATATTCTCCAGTCCATTGTATGAGATATTTCCCATCAGTTTGAATAGGATATTTTGTATTGTTTCTATAGTAATGTAGAAGATGTACTTGGGATATAGTAGTCAAAATAATCATAATTGAAAATATCGTTTCTGTGCTATTCTAGTCTTTCTCTTTTCATTGTATTCTATGTATATTAATTACTTTATAACATCTTTGTAATTACTATCATTGTTAACTGGTTGGCCCAAAAACATTTTTTCCACCACTGTCTTAGAAGTATTATCTCACATACTGGAGATTTCTTGCCAACCAACATTCCATTCTTCCTGTCTTAATATTTTAATTAGAGAATTATTTCTCAAGCCAATGTAAACTTTCTCCCTGGTTTTGTGTAGTTTTCTGAAATTAAAGTAATGTCTACTTCAACCACTATCCAAGTTGGAAGAGATTTTGCTGTGAACCTAAAAAAAATGTATTTGAAAGTCAATCTTTTGCCATGTCTTCCAATCTGGAAAGCTCATGGAATTTGGTGGGTAACCTGGAAAAGTCTTTGTTTTATACACTTTATGAAGGATCTTTCCATGGCTCTTGTTTCGAGCTGCATATTAGTTCAATAATCCTCCAAATGGAAAAAAATGTTTCAATGGCATGTGTTTTTGTGGTCAATTTAAAGCTTACAAGTTGTAGTTGCACTATTTCTTTCTACATATAAGGGATTTATTGTGGAAAGTGTTTTCATTAACCAAGGTCATCTAGCTATTAATTAATTTAAAAAACTCAGACTAAATTTTCAATATATTTTAGAAGAAGTTCATGTGTGGGAAATGTGGAATATTGACATAGGGATATGATTTAAATAAATTAAAATAATTATTTTGTGCTCTGTTTGTGGTATTCCCCTAGAAGGGGATAGGATTGCAATTGGATATCAGTCCATCTAGAGCATGGAGTAATCGTTTGAATCCATCCCTTAACTTTGAACTCATGGTACCTGATTTCATGATCTTATTTTTAACCAATTCTATTGTATCCTTGCTTGATTGCCAATTATTATTGATGTTTCCTTTTTGCAATGTTCTCTCTCATCAATAAAAATTGTTAAGTTGAATTTCATGCAATTTTTCCATTTCATGTAAACTAGTTTGGATCCACACAATATAATGTCTTAATGAGCTGTGACTTGACACTTCGGGGTTCCTAATTATAACCACATGACAATTTTTATCCAAAATTTTACTTAATTACGAATGTGTTACAACATGGAAAGTTGAAACATTTTCTTTGGAAAACTCAAGGAAGTTTTTTCAGAGCTGGATAGTGGGCACTGATCTGTGGTGCATGTTTTGTTATCTCAGGTTCAGTCAACCTCTCAGTATTTGTCCTAAGTCAGTACAGAAGATGTTGTTTTGTGAATGGAGTGAATATTTAGTTATTTGTGGCATTTTCTCAGTGTAACATTATTTATGAACTTTCAGTGATAAATATCAATAAGTAGCCATGTCCAAAATTAATGTAAAAAGTTGGTGAAGGTACAGGGTTAATTAAGATGCTTAGGAAAAAATGAGCGTAACTTATCTTTTAAGGAAATCATCGAAGGTTATAGTTAGTTATATAGTATATAGTTATATAGTATAGTTTATCTCTTTTGCTCGTACAGATAATGAACATTGTTCATTCCATTATATAAAACAACTCGTATGCAGAACCCGGCGATGCTCTGAGAGGGGGCTTAGGTATTGGCGCGAATAATAGGCAGTTCTCCTTTCCATAATAATATGGAAATACAGTCAAACTTCGGTCTGTGAGTAATTTGGTTTTTGAGTGTTTTGCAAAACGAGCAAAACTTTTCAATGAATCTTACTTTGATGTACGAGTGAGGTCTTGCAATACGAGCAATAGATGAAGTTCGTATACGCTGTTTTGTCTCCCGAGCGTCGCGTGATCACCGATTCCCTATTAATCATTAATATGCATGTGAGTATTTTTAGGTTTTGGAAGGAATCATGGTTATCTGAGTTTCCATATTTCTTAATGGGAAATCGCTTTGATGTACGAGTGCTTCGGATTACGAGCACGTTTCCGGAACGAATTATGCTTGAAATCCAAGGTTGAACTGTATAATGTTTGATATACACCGAAGCTTCGAATCGACTTCAATATTTAAATGAACAATTCATTTAGTTAATCCATTAAATCAAAAAATGAAAGTACATTAGGAAATAACCCAAATGAAGTATTGAATGATCCATTGCAAATAATAGGCGGGGAAAACTTGTATCTAGTGGGAATTGATCAAATCATCCTGCTATAGAGTTTCCATTCAAAAAGTTTGCGAGATAATGACTAATTAACAATCAAAGAATAAACTTATCTTTTACCAAAAGCCTCCTGAAAATGTCCTAATTTTCAAATTTCGTCTGTTCAGAATTCAAGATTTGACTATAATTTCTTGCAATCGCTTATTTATGATATTTGTTACAATTCAGTTGTTTTTATTCTGAATTGACTTCTAATAATATTTAAAAATTTCACTTTGAGCCATAATTTATATCATGTGCCTTAGGCGTTTTACGTAGTTATTATGCAAATAAAAAAAGAAATACAGCCATCCAAGATCTTGTTTAGGTCTCCTCAATCTCAACAAATTTGAACGGTATGCTATTAATTTAGGAGAGCTGGGTTAATTTTCCTATGACATGTAATGTTTTTAATGCTACGGGAACTCCATTATTTCCCAAGTGATCCTTCATGTTGTTATTTTACCCAGTCTATTTGTGCCAGAAGCGAGTTCAAATCGCATTGGGATGTCAAGGCGATGGTCAAAACTTACATTTCACAAATATTTTATTATTTCATCGCAGTTTTCGCTAGTCCGAATCAAGAATCATTCGACAATAAAAATAAATTTTAGATGGACTATCCTTTCTTTCGGCATATGCCTCAAGATCGTATGTACGTCCGTCTTTTCTAATTAACATCAGCAAAAGAAAAGGAATCTCAACAAAGTATGAAATTTGTGTTTGGAAATTTTTTATATTAATGAAGTATTAGAAAGAATTACATTTTTAAGAAATACGATTGTTAAAACTTAATGAATTTCTTAGGTCGAAGCCGCTGTAATTAAGTAGCAGAAGCAGCTCTAATTTTTCCTCACGGCTTTACCATCTGATTTGTGATTTTTCTAGGAACCGCATATCTCTAGTATTTTGGTTTAGGCCGCAAAAACGAAGTTTTTTGCGAACAAACACTCGGAATTAAACAAAGAGTCTCTTTTATGTATGAAAACCATAGGAATGAATACCATGACCAGTTCTGTCATCGAATCTCGCCTGTTAACCTCCGAAATTGTTTCGTCCGCACTAACTTCCTTGATTGCAGTACTGTCCCATCCCCTTTAAGTTAGATTCTACCCATTTGCTTGGTAATTTTGGTGACCCAATGAAAGATGGTCTATTATTAGTATCATGAGTTACAAGTAAGCAAACACCTCGTAGAAACTTGTCATATTTATAACAAAATATAACATTACCATATATGGTCATATTCACATCTAAATATAACATTACCATATATTAACTTTTCATTTAGAATCTCTACATTCAATAAATCATCCCATTGTCAACTACAATAAAGATACTGATCATTATCGTATTAATTATTCACAGTATTTAGAACCGGCATTATAATGTTTAATGATAGTTACCCATGAAAAGGGTTTTAATTAACTGATGTTCAATTTAGAACCCGCCATTATAATGGTTTCTTAGGTTTAATGTAAATATTACAGTTGATATCCATACTAATCCGTCATGTATGTACATAGGAGATAAACTATAATCTTTACTTTAATCCTATACGAATCGTTAAAATAACGGGCCCTAAAGTGAACATTAGTTTAAGTCCATTGTAAGTATACATTATAATTCCAGACGGAAGTATATCAAACTACCAGCTCCCACACCGTTTGGCAGCTATTATCATTAATCAAAAATGCACATTACTACACACAGTCATGCTCTTACAGCAGCCCTCTGTATAAATCTCAGTCAACAATAATGGTACAAGTATTGAAATTAAGTTAAATTACATTAGGCTTTGTTCAATTATCTGTTTAATATACTCGGTTTTACATTAAGTTATGTATATTCCTTTGAAAACTAGGTATGTTTTGTAGAAGGGACAGAATTTCCTTGGATAAGCCATTACAGGTTACTGCTGTTCTCAACAGTGTGGAAGAGACGTGGCATGGTAGTTCAGTGGTTAGAATACCTGCCCGGAAAGTGGGAGACCTGGGTTCGAGTCCCAGTCATGTCACTATTTTTCATACTTGCTATTCCTTACTGCTGTTCTGTTTACGCAGGAAAATGTACCAGCATAATGTCTCTGACCCTTCGTTCTGTCTTTAAATTTGTGGTGATTTTTCCCCGTAAGAGGGAGGCAAAATCCTATCTTGTAAATCTTTCTAGGGTGGCAAGTGGCACCTTCAAACTTGGTTAAGATGCAAAATTTTCCAAAAAAAACACCAATAAATTATGTTAATGTCGGACAGGAAACTGATCGAATTCAAATATGCAATTAGTTATTACTTCCTACTGTTTTAATAATTTCATACAATTAGGAAATATCACAGAAGACTACTCTACTTTTAAAGACATACCCTTAAATACTGTTTCTATGCGTTCCGATTTTCCAACACTTGACCCGGCCTTAAATAATCTTTCCCGGTGACCCGAAAGACATTTTCCGTGTCCCGAAGATGATGATTTTCAGTTATTTCGATTAATGAATTGAGAGATTTTTTTATCATTGAACTGTGTTCGTTAATAAACGTGAAAGACTCATTTCATAATATTCATGAGGAATTTTAGCATAAATACAATCATTCCAAGGGATTTCTTTGGAACTTCTGTTTTTATCCCGCTCATTTCTGTAATCGAGCTTCTTGTGTGTCACACAACTGTATGTTCTTTCGATCTGCTGCTTCTGATGCTGAATTCGATCAGTTTCCTGTCCGACATTAACATAATTTAATGGTGTTTTTTTTTAATTATGCATAAAGTTCATCGAAGGCAACCATACTTATATTTCAAACAATCCTGTCGTTAACAATATGTTGCAAAGGACTATAATGTCAAATGTAAATTACTTTCCATAGCTCCAGTTAATTTTAAATTGACGCCATTAGAATGTCTAAATTTTCGCGAATTCTTTACGTCTGTATTTCTACACAGTGCTTTTCTTTTATTTTCGATTACTCTCGTTTTGATTCCATTTGTTGAGATATAATATACTTGGACCTTTTTGCTGATTTCCTTTTGATTTTTCAACGCCCTCAACTACGACAATCGCGGAACGTAAACATAAATTCCCGGTTTTGCACCAGCGGTCTCTGTAAATCCCACCCTTAAAGGCACTTCAAAAAAATTCGATGTCAATATTATTCCATAAATTCGTATCGGATATAAAAGTATGTTTACCTTCAATCCTTTACTGAACGAATGCCAGGTATATTAAGAGCATTCTTATTGGCATTGGCATTTTTAAAACTTAAGATTATTAACCATGTATTATTAGCAACTTTAACAGCTAGTAAATGATTTTTTATATCAAAAGGTAAGTCAGGATTCGTGTGTCACATTTCACAGAATTTTGAGCAAGTCGTCAGTACCTCTCTTGTCTAAACTCAATCCCTCAATATAATTATATCGTAGCAATCTGCCTTACATCCTTGCCGTGGAATTCCTTTTCTCCATTCAATATTGTGAATCTGAAAGAGCCCAGTCTTATATGTGGTGGATAATTGGAAGAGTTGTGAATGTTATATAGCGATTGTTAAATTCTGGAAGTCGTCGGAATTGTTTGCAGTTAAAAAGGATAATAGTGGCATTCGTTTGATCTAAAGGAGTCGTTCCATTTCTTTAAGTTCATTTGTGGGTATCTCAGTATGTATCAGATTATGTTTTGCGAATGATATTCGTAGGCAGTCGGCGTAAGTCTAAAGTTTTCTGAGGCGATGATGGTTTCGTTATAGTTTTATCTTTTGACGGTAAACAGGTATGTTAGCAAAAATTGAAAAGTGGGAAATTAGACGGGAGGAATCCTGTGAGATAGAAAAAATTACGATTGTCTCAGTATTTTTGCAATTATTTTCTTTCCACGGATAATTGAATGGTTATTTTTGGGTTCATTTATGTCGATTGGACGAACTAATACACGGCAATCAACTTTTTTTACATATTCTCCGCAACCCTGATCATGTATTGAATTTTCCGCAAAATATCCCTCAGTTTCGTTTCTTGTCATCTTTATGTACAATTTCTATTAATTTTATATGAATTTTGAATTATACTTAATTTGAAATTTAACTTATAATTTAATTATCTCTGTGTAAAGGAGACAAGCGATGATAAACGCATGGTTCACATGCTTGAATTTAGATGAAGAAATTATCTATCTATT
>KZ308409.1:66985-86870 GCA_000376725.2 Ladona fulva | reverse complement strand
AAGTGAATTTAAAAAAGCAAATAAAACAATTTTGAGCACCAATAAACAACAATTATATACTAAGGAAATAATTTATCAAGTTAATTCTGCATATTTTTTGTTGTTACTTTGATTACTATCCCCCTTAGGACGAAGGAGACTCAAACCACTTACTCCACAGTTGGAGATTTAAATGAACAATGACATTTTCAGATGCTGCGAGTAAAAATTTATTATTCATCTTTCATAAATCCGAATCAATTCAAAATTTGGATTATTTTCACTGAAGGATTAGTTTTATCTCCTTATTTTTTTTCGTTCGTCTTACTTCACCTTACGTAATTTGCAATTCAAAAAATTATGATTGCAAAGCTCGATCATTTCACCGAAGTTTGCTGCGATTTTTAGCGCCGTTGCAACGAATGTGATTGCGTCCCCTTACCACATACTATCTTTGCATTCTCACATTCAAGCTAAAGTGGTACCTCATATTTATTTATCCTGCTGTCCGACTACTTGACGGACCAAAGGCGTCTTTTGCACTATTTCATTCTCAAAACAAATTATCACGATCCAAAATGTTTACAGAACACTCCTCGACGCTTCTTAAAAGCCGTCTAAAGCAGATGGTTTATGTCTCTCTCTTATTCTTAACTGCATGCCTTTCTTTCGGGAGAAGAAATTAATTCTTCGCCTGCCCAGGATAAAGAGGCATGACGTAAACAGGTCGTCTTCGAAAGTCTTCAACGGCAATGACTGAATCTTCCTCCAGTGTACTCTGGATTTTTTTTTGACGAAGTAGCAACGCTGACTTACGAATTCCAGTAAACAACGAGCGCGATCTCCGAGAAGCATCGACAAAGCGTGGAAGAATCAATCGCTGAATCAGATAATCACTTCTTATCTTTCAGTCCGCAGAGCATTAGAGTAGCTAACCTTTACCTTCCATACGCCACTGGCGTGAAAAGTAATTGTTAGAATCATTTCCGGGATTTTTAACAATCCCAGGATTCCAGGATGAAAAATTGTCGATCCCAGGAATTTTCCTGTGTTAAAATTTTTAGTCAAATTGACTGAAATGTTACAAATCCCTCTCATTTTCTTATTTTTTATTTAAATTAAATTTATGGCAAATTTTGATTAAATCTCTCATGTAACAGATAAGAACAGGTAATAATTAGTAGCAAATTTTAAATACTACTTACAAATTGAGTACAAAATAATAGAGGTAAGAAATGTAACAATTTCACTCATGTTCAACAAAATCACGAAACCATACGAGACTATACTATTAAAATCACTTTAGTTGCATTAATTGATTTATAATAACTCTTCAAAAAGCATAGTGTAGACACTTCTGTCTCTTAGGGATGAGCGTATTATGTTAATGAAAAGGCCAGCTGACTAGAATGATCTTTTCTGCTTCTACGGATGCAGGAGGGATACTCAGAAGGGTATACTTATATTTATTAGAAGGGAAAAACCAGGATTTCCCGCAAGATACTTTGCCTTTACCTGCGGGATTCCGGGAAAGTGGGATCCCGTTGTTACAGGGACAAGCATTGTAATTGTGAAAAGTTGATTTCTGGTATCGAGTCCTCGCTTCTTCTGGCTTTTAGTTTCTCCATTTTTATGAATCCACACATTATAGATGATCTAAATCTTGGTTATTAGCTAAGTTTTCCATCCATTAATCTATATGCTACAGAATGTGATTCTAAAAACGGCTAAATCTCTTCCTTAGTCCGTCGAAATTTCGTAGTCGCGTAATTCTTTCCGTCGAGCAATGTGCATATACAGCGAAAGATTTGTTCTCGAGTACCCGCCTTTCCAACGCAGTATTAAGTTAGGTCAGGAAAACAAAATCCCTACGATCATTTACCGATATTTGTTGAATTTCCTAAGCACTTGGTAGGATTGGTTATGAAACTTTCGTTTTTGAGGAATTCCTTATTAGTTCCCCCCTTCTATTATTGCGTTTAAAGCGAGCGATTCTTTATCTTGAAAATATGCCGCGATGCCGATATTCGGTGACATAACCTCGGGGAAGACCTTTTGAAATCACGCTGAATCACACCTTTGTTTTGGAAATATAAGCGATAGAAAATGTGTTGACTGTGGGATGTATGCCCAGATATCATAGGAGCCCTACGGATTGCTGAATCATTAATCTAACGCGTTTAAATAAACGTCGACGTTACATTTACAAAGCCTTGTTTCCGATTAGCATTTGTCAAATTTCTCTTCGGATACTTTATATCATCGATGGATTTTTAAGGAAAATATGAACTCGTCCAGTAATTACGCAGAACGAGTGCATTCTGCAGGACAGCAATTGGTTACCAAGGTAACGATACGTGGAGCTTTTTGATGAAATATCGATTGCTGTTATAGAGCTAGAGTAATTTTGATTCACAAACAGCGCATCCTTAGAATTAGACTTTTTCCATTGTAAAAGTTTTATTTCTCTATAAAATGGTTAAATACTTAGATTGTGACATTCCACCTACCAGATCTTCCTCGATAACGACGGGAAGCCCTCCCATTGACTGCACCTGCGCTTGGGGCCCCATACAGTTAAAATTTTAACGAGGGTAGGGCTGTAACTTATTAAGAAATGTATGCGTTTATTCTATTACACGCCGGTTATGATTGAGTAATGTTTAATTTACAGCTGAAATGACTCTTTATCTTCTGTTACGCAATCGTGTTTAACGATATATTTTCGTCGTTTTAGAAAACCGATTATCTGTAACGTTTATTTCTGGAAGAAATTCACGATTTTGAATCACATGTTTCGTGTCATATCATTGGATCGTAAAATGTCTAAATAAGTTGCAGTACATTCAGAGGTAACAATCGAAAAAGAACTTTTAGAAAGAAGGTCAATCTATTATTTTGTTTTTTACGTAACTTTTTATTCTCTGAAGAATTGCTTCCCTCAAAAAGAAAGTGATGTGATTCTTTTGTGAAAAATTCTGTATTTTGAGGATAATGAGATCGACGTATTCGAACATATCATTATTATTTATTTTAAAATTTTAAGCTAAATAATTCATTAAAAGTGAACGTTTTTTGTAGAAAAGATTCAATCATCAATTGTAATATGACATTTTTGTATCTATTAAATGCTTATCACCCAGTTTAAGTTACCCTTTTTAACAGAAATAGGAATACCTCTTGCCTCTTGCGTAAATTCTGACCTATATGAATAATAATTACGTCACTTTCGTATAATAATTTATCTTCATCCCAATCATTCGGAAATGACAACTATGCTAACGCGAGTATTCAAATCCGCTACCATTCTGGACATTGCGACAATCTCTTCCCAGACTGGTAACTACATTATAAGTGAAATTTCATTGAAATTTCTTACACTTAAGAGAGGCTTAGCATTGGAAGGACGATGAGGATACATACGATTATTTGAATAGGAACCTCATTTCCATTCTCATTTTAAGAAATTATATTATGATAGCGTAGTCGGAATGTGCCGAGATGACTGATTCAAGGGTATGCAGAAGATTCTTGGTTGTTAGGAGAAGGAAAATATAGGGTCAGCACGATTCAGAACTTCTCAATCTTCGTATACACACATTCGCATTCGTTATGGAAAACGACCCAAACCGAAGAGAACATCTGTTGTTAACATTGTTATTCTGGATATCTCATATCCTTAGGTCCGTAGTTTGCAAATTCCAGATAAATTATTAATTTAGATTTAGATAACGACTGGGGAATTTAAGAATTTAAAACTTCTCAAAAACCTTGACATTGTAGCTCGTCATGAATCCGACGTGGACTACATTTAAATGCGTTCCTAATCATCGCTAGAAAAATAAAACGATTGGATGAGGGAAAAAATTAAAATTGTGTTTCTTTCAAATACTTTTCTATCACTAAGAAACTTTTTCTTGTATTTGAAATTAATGTAAGGATTACCCTCGTGAAATTTTTATTTATAGTAATCCCTTTTTCTGAAAATTCTTATATGTGGTAAGATCATTTGTCTCGGACTGCTTTTATTTTCACTAATCTTAAATACTTATCACAGATAATTTAAAATTTTACTTATTGATGTTTTAAGTTTCCTTGTTTACATTATTATTAATTAAGCTCATTTCCTAAAGTTGTTTTTCTTATGCTTAATATTGCCTTCGTCTCGGTGACTAATATTTTACCGTTAAAGTAGTTTATTTTATAAATCTGATTTCCGCCATTTCGATGGTAGTGTTACTACTGGAAAAGATTTTAATCGACGGTTGCTGGTAGAGTAGTATTCGGTTGCAGTTCGCACTGGAGCTGTCATTCTAATAGTGGTAAGGACACCATACGGATGCAAAATCTTTAGTTTTAGGAATACCCATCCCAGCAATGCTTTTCAGCTGGCTCTCATTATCGTGTAGGATATACATTTCTGCCCTTTTCCAGTGCTTCATTCAAGGATTGAGGTTGGAAGTGATGGGTTTAACCAAAATAGAGATCGTCAAAAAAAGTTTCAAAATAATTTAATCCCGCGTACTGAAGCTGGATGATTTTGACTTGCATGAGGTTTTTTATCTCCATCAATAGTTTCATTTGTACTGAGGTATAGTTGAACGATTGCATCATCTTATGTTGTGAGGACCCAGGAGGCCTAGTTAGGGGTGGCAGTCTGCGTAGGACTTAGAGAGGAGAGGCTAGTCGCCCTTCCCTTACCTCTGCACCTGCGTAAATGATAGTTTTATTAGACGGACCGCACTAAATTCACATCCTCTGTGTTTTATCGATGATCGGAGTATCGTTCCGTTTAATCGAAATTATGTATTCCGTGAACATCGAAGTAATATGTACAACTGGTGGTGGCGTGGAGCGCCGTAGTTGATTTTCCGTTGGGTTATTATCGTGTTTTCTATCGTTTTATCGTCAGCAAGGATTTGGAAATTTCGCTATCATACCCATCGCAGTTGCTCGGTGAACGCAACTGACCATGTTGGAGGGCGTTTTCTCTAAAAAATTGGAACGTTGTATTGGACAGAATAACATGTGTTACCAGTTAATGATAAAAATGTTATCATTAATGACTTTATCTATCGGAAATAAAGTTTCAACGATTTTTATTTGAATTCGAATCTTATATTAAGCGAATTGCTTAATTTGGTGTATTTACCAAAAATTAACAGTTGTTGAAGTTATGGCAGATTTTGAATTGAACAGCGTGTATTTTTTAGGTTTTTGTTGGAATTCTTGTTATTGATAGTTTTTGCTGTCTTAAAAATAATCCGTATTCATATCTATTTAAAAATGAAATGTTTCTACTTGTGGTTGTTTGGAATTGCTGCGAATGAAATTCGTTCTCCTTAAATGATACTTATCGTAATTCCAGGATAGCTCTTCCTTCGATTTTTACGTCTATTTACTTGCGCCGAATAAGTGTTAAATTTTCTCTTTTATGTGATTCATAAATTTATACTGAACTATTAGAAAAGTTTACAGTTATGGTAGAAAAAGCTTTAAACAATGTATAGAGAATTGTAAGTCAATTTTTTCTGATTTATNCTTTAATTACAAATCAACTTCGTAGTCTCCATTCTTTCAAGGTTCACATTTTCCATTTTCTTTAATTACTCTAATTATTATCTGTGTTAATATACATGAAATTAGTATGTTTTACTCTTTCATTATAAAATTTTATATAGGAATTTATTTGGATCTAGATATTTTTATACTTAAGGTATACTACAGATTAATATTCTTTAGGTGATTGTCATATTTGCAATTTCAAAAACGAAATTGGAGGGAACAAAGACATGGAATAAAAAGAACTGATAATGTGTCACTCAGTGCCTCTGATGTCATAACCGACATTTTCATTTGCAGTACAGGTAAACATGTCTCAAGAAAGCCACTATTTTTTATCTCCAGATTTATTTTCTTTTCTTATAAGTTAACACCCTAAAATAGATACTAATAAAAGCAATGCTCAAATCTGAAATGTTTTGTGTAGGAAGATACTGAATTCTTGCATGCTTTGTGAGAAATGCTGATAAAGGGATTTTATGCCTTAGACGCATAAATGATGTCATCCTCAATGTGGTGGGAGTTCCTTTGGTAGGAGGACTATACATACAAATACTGCTACCTATAACACTAAAGTGTCAGTGTTGAGTTAGACTTCGTTCAGTGCAGACTGGACTCGAGGAAAGAAAGTAGTCTTACGTCACCATTTTTTCTACATAACGTTAGTATTGTAGTGCATCCTGAAATCTTAGTCATGGCTCGCACTGTACAATACATACCCGTACCCCGCATAAGGAAAAACATCCCTCCACCTAATATCGAAGAAGAAGAAGATCCTAGACATCATTATATGTTACGTTCTAAACCTGGTATGTTGCATAACATTTAGAATATCCATGTTGGCATAAGTGGTGGTAAAGGAGGAGGCATCTGCCCATGCATGTTCCTTCACCTTTCTGGATTTTGTTTATATTCTCAACATCTGGTTATATGTGAGTGATAGTCTAATTGTTTCATTGCTGAAAAATTTTATCTTCCAACTCCTTTGATGAAAACTTTCTTATCATGTGTTTGATAATGAGGCCTCAACAAAAGAATGTATGGTTTTCAATGTTCAATTTGAGTGTTCTTGATTTATGATTTATCATGATTTGAAAGATCTTTAACTATTTTGTAATTAGCTATTTTATATATTTTGCTCATTCATTGCTTTTGCCATCAATTTAATTTTAAGGCAGTATATATTTATATTTTCTTGTCTTATGGTTCATCATGACTTGAAAGATATTTATTTACATTATAATTAGCAAATTTATTTGTCGTGTTCATTCAATACTTTTGCCTTCAATTTAATTTTAGGGAAGTAGAAGTTTAAATGTTTTTGATTTATTATTTATCATAATTTGAAAGATGTTTAATTATTTTGTAATTTGCAAATTCATATATTATGCTCATTCATTGCATTTGCCATCAATTATATTTTTAGGATGTGGAAATTTATTTGTTGTGTTCGTTCATTCCTTTATCCATTAATTAAATTTTGTGAAAGTTTTATAACAAATGTTCTTTTACGATTTACATTGATATTAATTAAATTGAATTATTCTTTGATTAGCAAAGTTATGTATTGTTCTCATTCACTGCTTTTGCCATCAGTTTAATTTAGGGCAGTAGAAATTTAAATGTTCTGTATTTATGTTTTATCATGACTTAAAAGATATTTAATTATTTTTAATTAGCGAATTTGTATTGTGCTAATTCTTTGCTTTTCCCTTCAACTAAATTTTATGGTAGTTCAAGAACAAATGTTTTTCTTTTATGATTTTTGTTGACATGAAAGAAATTTCATTTTTCATTAATTTAATTTTTTGTATAGAGCTCCTATGGAACAATTGGTAGTACATAGTCACTCATAGAAAGTGTTGAAATTATTGAAAAATATTGCAGGAATCTGGAGGTAGGTAGATGTAGGATAAAGATACAATCTATCCTTCTCCATTGAAAAATATTTAAGCAGAAAGTTGTGGCTTCAGTATTTTGTACCAACAATATCAACTCTGCATTTACTGCATTTCCTCTGAAATTACTCAAAATATTTTTTTAAATGAACTCACGACCATAGTAAGAATGGTCAACTTTTTTATGCTAGAGTGCCACATTTAATAATTATAGATAACTTATGTGCCAATATGGTGACTGCCATCGTTTCCACTATAGAGTGAGATGCTGATATTATTTATTTTATCGTGTGAAGGATAATATTAAGATGTAGCAATTGATGTAAATAATTATTAATTATCATAAAGATTGAACAGAATCCATATGTTTATTCTGTGCCTCATTTTTAAGTGAAGAAAACAAAACAAGAATATTGTCATCAGAGTTCTACAAGCATAATAAATTCTCTTGTGTGTCACTTGGGGCATGCAGGTTCACCACCCTACAGTACATGAAGGAATAGCAAGCCTCAATTTTGTGTGTTAAATTTGAATCATTCTGTCTGGCTGACAATAAGACATTGATTTTTTTAATTGAACCTCCGTATAGAGTAACAGCCCAGTCATGGATGAACAGGATAATCTTGTATTGTGAAATTTGTTAAAATACATTATTCACATCTCAGGATAGCTACCTAGGTTTATCATTTATCTAGGGGAGAATTATTAGCAACATTTCTGTTGAAGTAAAATGTAAATCGATTGATTCAAAATAAATTTGCAGTATCATCTTCATGGGGGCTCCCAGATAACCTGGTGGGTTGTGCAATCGCCTTAGGTGAAAGTGTTACTGTGGTAGATTCCCATTGGAAACTCGTTCATGCAAAATGACCTCAGCTGTGTATTGTACTACTATCATTTTATGCAAAAGCAGATAAGTGTTGGTATTGATATTACTTTCCAGGGGAAATAATCCCTAAACAATCTTTCTAGGCAGTTTGTTAATTTAAAGTTCGACTCAAAAGACTGCAATAATCATTATAAACCTTTTTTGAAACTTATAATTTATTTTAAGCATTAATAGCTTAGGCTCTTCAAAAGTCAAGCTTGAAACTCAATTGCATTGCCCTAGTTTAGATACTCCGGATAAATCGTAACTTTTACTTGAGTATTTGTGTAGTAAATCCCTCCAACAAAAATGCCTCAAATTGATTACAAACCTTAGTGTATGGTGTGATGATTTTTTTGTGCTCAGTAAAAATGATGCATTGCTGGAAAAAGGAAAATTTATGATAGAGAACAGATCATTTCTATAAGAATAGTTACATCATTGGTTGTTAAATTTCCAATCAAGAAATGGAAGATTATAATCCTATCTATTGCTATATCTCCATAATCAAGCACACTTTTTAGGATGTAAAATTTCAAATAATTTTTAATGTTAACACTCACAAAAATATTCCAATTTACATTAATTGAAGATAATTCATTCAAAAAGATGACGATCTTTAATTTTTACTAATATGAATATAAATTTTCCATTTAAACGTACAGGATTAGTTAACTAGTAAGTATGAAACTTCTTAGTCGAATGTTATTTGTCAAAAAAATGTCATTTCCTATTTATTACTTTGTTCTGGTCAATTGAAAGAACTGAAAATTTCACAGTTTATGTATAAAGTATCGTTAATGGTATCCCCAGTCTTCTTAATTTTCACAAAGGATGTAACATTGTTGCAAGGATTCATGGCATTTCTTCGTTGAATTAGTATCCTATTAACAATCAAGATTTTCAAAAAATCTTGAATTAGTATTTGTATTTTTTTAGAGAATATAGAAAAAATTAATTGATTGTCATCCTCAAGATGACTGGTCCGAGAAATTCTTGCTCAATTTTATACTGAATGGCCATAAGTTTCAAAATTTTATGTCATAATTCTGTACCATCACATAGAAAGCTTTTTTAAATTTTCTGCCTAACTTCTTTGGTTTCCTTTTCTGCATTTCTCATTGTGTTATTTTCATTTACAATCTTCTCTCTTGCATTTATTAAAACTCTCTCATAACTAAAACCCCTTCATTTTGTATCCAACTCTGTGTATGTACTTTCCTTACTGTGTGAGTCTTTTTCTTTAGTTTTCTTTTGCTTTGAACATCTTTTTTCCCAGTAATTCTCTTTTGATAAGTGAGACTGCTCTGTGATTTATGCTACTTTGTTCTTTGCCTATGCTCTTAAATGTATTGTCCCTTGAAGCCTCTAATTTATCTCAGAACTCCAGTCTTTATAAAAGTACTGATATTATTAATCACTTTGATTTATCATTTGAATATTTGGCTGTAATCATTGCTTAAGTTACTGTAATTTTTAGCTGTAAATGCATTGTCATTTTGTAGTCTGATAGACTACCTCAGCCTCTTTCACTTAAGGTAACCTTTTACTTATTTCACTATTTCCTCTGTATAAAGTAAAGCCTATTAAGGAACTAATATTACATCACTTTTATACTCAAATTTTGATTTATTTTATTGGTATCTCTTGTTGTTACCCTAGGTAGCCAATTGGGTAACTTGCTTATTGTGAAAGCAATCTTAGTTTAGATTCCTGGTGGTTGCCTGGATGTTGATGGATGACATGACCCATCGTACCATGAAGGAATTAGGAAGCTACTGGATTTAAGCATTATTTAAGCAGGTTCAATTCAGTTTTGAAAAGCCAAAGGTTTGGAGTGTTAGTCTACATGCTGACCTTCTTTAAATGCCACTTGGCTAGGTCATAGGCTATTCCACAGTTTTTGTTATGCCTTTTTTATGCTGTTTGATTTCAGTAAGAATTTCAGAGTTATTTCCTTGTAAATCTTAAATATTTTGTTTAATATAATCAATCTTAAACAATAGATCTTAGACTGAATTCTATGAGTAACTTAAGAAAATCTTAACAGCAATCAGAGTACAAATGTCATTCCAGCAGAATAAGTGAAATGCATATACTATATAAGGTGCATACTATTCTATATATGAAGAAGAGAACCACCTTATTTACATGCTTACTTCCAGGTTGCATTTATCCATGAAGCACTTCACTCTGGCAGCAAGAAGGCTCTCATCCACATTTTAGAAATTGTCATAGTCACTGTTATCAATTCATATTAGTTATATTTAGTCTCTGTCCTTCTGATAGATCCCACTTTCTTAAAATTAATTATTTTCTAGAACATTAGCACTCTTTCATGAGATGAAAACTTAGGAATACTAAATCCCTGCCTGAAATTGGTGACCTTGACCGATCTCAACCTTGGTAATAATTCAGATAATTATTTACTATATTAATGATTAATTTTCTCTTACAGGCCCGAGTGTTGACAAAGAGTTTAATCCCAGTATTGACATGATGGTGAACGATTATGATGACGAAAGAACTTTGGATGAAGAAGAGGCATTGGAAGGTTCAGAAGATCCTCAAACTGAACTCTCAAACCTTCAAAAGGTATGTGAAATTATATTGCTTCGTGTGGAGCAGGAACTGTATTTTATCTCTTATCTAAACAAATCAACAGTGGTTTTTTCCAAATTCTAATACATATTTGCTTAAAATGGCATTTCACATTGTTTCAATATATTACATATTGATTAAAAGTTAAATGCAATAGCTATGATTAAATACACAGGGATGAAGATACTTTAGAGCTGCATCTAATATGTCCAAGCTCTACTTTGTGGAATGGCACCATGCTAAAAGAAGTAGAAACAAATGCTTTGTAATTTCCAGTTGATGATGTCTGAATGTAGATAAAACTAGTCATCGATAAAAAATATTTTCTGTGGAAATTACAGTGTTTGTTCCTACTTCTTTATAACTTAAGAGCTGCATTAAACCCTCTTTTAAGTAATGATACAAACTCTAATAAAGTCATACATTTAAATCTGGTAATATATTCAAGAATATTTCCTATATTCAAATGACTGAATTTCCAGGAAGGTGATATGCCTCTTGAGGAATTATTAGCCATGTATGGTTATGGTGACCCTGGAGCAGAAAATGCCTCTTCAAGCAGTTCAGACAAACCTGCTTCAAGCCATGATCCGAATGCTGATAAAGATGACTTAGAAAATAATATGGTGATAGATGATGATGAACCAAGAAAGGAGTCTGCTCTCCATCAACTCTACAATGACATTCCCTCAACACCCAAGCAGAAAGATCACTCTGGAGCCAGCAGGCTTCTTAGATGTAAGTGATGTAGCCTTTCATTTGTCTTTTGTTTTTGCATCATGGGATTTTTTAACTGCGTTATGGTCAATTTGCTTTAAATCTGCTTTAAATTATCAAGTCTGAATTTGTCCGTCAGCCTTTGAAAAGGAAAGGTTAAAATAATTTTTGCTCTTAAGTAAAGCAATGGGACAATTTGTTCCTTTTACAGAAGTTAAAATGTTAAAATAAATGTGTATCATTTCATTGTGTATCCAATTGTCAGAAATGCATAAAAGAATGCCTCAGAGGTTAGGTGTAAGAGAGGCCCATTGAGCCTAATCTCGTCGCAAGGATAAAATAAATAAATACCCTGTGCTTGACAGTTCTACCATTTGGTGCCTTATTTACAAGATGATTCAGTTCTAAAAAGTTTTGTATATAGAATCTTGAAATTGTCCTTTAGATAAAGATTTTTCATAGCTGTTTCTAGGNTTATCTATTCTATCTATATATAAAACTCTATTTTAATGTCACTTACCTGCAGTATCTGCTTGAATAAATCCACTCTTCTGATACTCCTAATTTATAAATTCTAACGGAATCCACTTTTATAATTTGAACATTCTTATAGTGCCAGAATAGTGAGATATGCTTCTTGTAAGAACTAAAAATTTGATGTGGATAATAAACACATTGGTTTGGGAATGGCCTATTTCATATCTTTTATCTGATATGTTTCTTCAAATTTATCTAAATGAAAATGGATATGCTTCTATGCTTATCATCTTTATAGTGAAACTGTTGCAGCAAAAAAGTTTTTCTAAAATGAGTAAGTTATACCATACTTCATTTTGAGTTCAGTGCATATGCCAATCAGACTCATTGTGTTGATATTCTTGTACTATAAGCTACAAATTGGTCGTTTAAGAAGCTTCTTATCTCAAGTTATCATTGATTTTAGGACAAGACTGTCCGTCCTCTTTAAAGTTAGCATATTTGTGAATATTTTAGATGTTCATGTTTGTGAAAAATACATTCAGTTTATGTGACATTTTGCTTGTTTGAATTACTAGTAGTAATTCAAACATGCAAAATTAATATTAAATAACTGTCTCAAAATGACTACTAGTAATTCAAACCTACCAAATAGAATAATTGTTAGTATTTATTGTTAACTTCATTGTAATGTTAATGGTTTGACATGGAATCATTCTTTTTACTGGTTCATGTGCACAAATGCAGTCATATTATTTATCCAGGACATCATTTGCAAAAACTTAAAATAATAACTGAAGTTCCACTGAATCACTCAGCTATTATGATATTAAAAATTTTACATTCTTCTTTTCCCTGAATATTGCATAGGAAAATATAAACCTTGCTTGTTGAATGTATGTTCATTCCTGAGTTAACCATCATTAGTCTTGCTCTTTTCCATTTAAATATTGTGTCAGCTAAAATAAGCTGGTTTACCATCTCTATTATAATTATTGCTGTTGTAAATATTTCTAAATTCCTGCATACTGTTGTGAAGGGAAGTTCTATTTAGTTCATTTTATTAATTCCAAAGTGGTGATGGTTAGCTCAAAACTATTTGTAAAACCTTTATTATTCTGTACTGGAGTATTAACTCATAAAATGTATGTCCTTCTACAATTTTTTCATACTTGTGTTCTTGATGTGTCAACCCTTATCATAAAAACATTAGTTTCTTTAATAAAAAGAACACTTTTGACTGGATACCAATCTTGAAAATGTAACTCACTAAAAATTTTGGCATGTGTTATATGAGTAAAGTAAAGTAGTGTGGGCTGTTAAAGTAAGATATTGCTCAAAATTAAGTAATGTTAAATAACTATGTCTCATTGTTAGTTCTTGATGTTTTCAAAATATTGATTATCTTGTCTTGGTTTCAGTGTCCAGGCAGCCAAGTGATGAAGATGAAGAAGAAGATGACTATGATTATAGTCCTGATGAAGAAGATGAATGGAAAAAGGTCACTATTCTTTATATTACTTTTATTATTATTATTATCATTGGTCTATTACATGGGCAACTTGACTGCTTGGTGACACGTCAACTTGACAACTTTCCTGGCACACAAAAATCATAAACTATTACATTGTCGTACAGGCAATTACTATAAAAATGAAATATAAGATCTACTATCCACATTCTTTTTATTGTTAAAAATTTTATAACTAAAATACTTNAATAATGAATAATTATTATATTTTCCCTCATATATCTTTCTATTAATCAGTAATATATTCTAATCAGAATTAATCAAGAAATGTCATTCAATTTAGGTATTCTTTAGAATAATTACTGTAAATATACTTGTGCATAAGTTGACTCTTGTATAAGCCGACCCAAGAATTTTCTCTTGAAGCATCTGTTTTTTGTGTTGTCTATGTCTATGTAAGTACCATGCAAGCTGCCTTTCTGCGTGTAGCAGGGGGTGCATGCACCATGACTCTATTTTGCTAATAATTACTTAACATATCATTAGCGGAAAAAATGAGTTCTTGAATTGATTGGTTCTAGCATGTATTTCTCTAATCTTTCTCGCAGTATCAGATGGACCTTTGTAGTATAGTGAACCCATTATATAGGCTACATCATCTCTGAGCATGCTTTCTGTGGAATGTGAAGTATTGAAATTATGGCAGAATTAAGCTGGATTTTTCTTCTATTTCCATTGTGTTAAAATATTTCATGATATAAATGTTTTATATCATCAATTTACTGATTTAAAGGGATATCTATAGTAAGCAAATCTCAAGCTCTTTAAAATTTTGCGAACTCCCAAAATTTTAACAGCTAGGCTCCTGTAATATAGGATAATATAATAAATATAATATTTTCCTCTTCAATGTTGTTAAATTCAGAGTGAAATGTTTGTCTGCTCAAAAATGTGAAGTATATATTGTAATTACTGATTTATGAGGGAAGAAAATAAACTCCTGTTGCTAAGTCCCAATTGTTTGTTTAATTTTCAGACAATTATGGTTGGACCGGACTATCAAGCAGTCATTCCTGATGGTCTTTGCAAATATGACGATGCGTTACCATATGAAAATGAAGACAAGCTTCTCTGGGATCCCAAATCTCTTGAGGAGGTTGAATTTGAAAAATTCCTTATTAAGGCTCAAGAGCCACTTGTAAACAATGCTCAAGGGATGAGCTATGTATCTTCAAGTATTCCAGTTAGAGATGACGAGCAGGTACTGCTAATATTTTTGAATTCGTACATTTCCTTAAACAGTGTAAATCTGACATTAACATGGCATACTTTCATTTCAGGCTCTCTATCTCCTGCTACAGTGTGGATATAATGTAGAGGAGGCCCTAAGACGCCGACGAATGAATGTTGTTCCTCCCACAGATACTATGAGCCTATGGTCAGAGGAAGAATGTCGAAACTTTGAGAATGGTTTAAGAACTTATGGGAAAGATTTTCATCAGATTCAGCAGAACAAGGTAAATTTTCAATCCAGAATGTTTAATTCTCACTCCCAGCTCTATATTTGTAGTAGTTTACATTGGTGTAATATTTGAAAAATATATGTTACTTCAGGTGCGAACAAGATCAGTTGGTGAACTTGTACAGTTTTATTACCTATGGAAAAAAACTGAAAGGCATGACATCTTTGCCAATAAAGCTAGACTTGAGAAGAAGAAGTATACCTTACATCCTGGTGTCACGTAAGTTTTTATCCATTTATGAAATTATTTTATGAACCCTCTTACTGTCAGCCTCCATGTAGTAAATATAGGTCATAAATAACATATAAATGTAGTTAAATGCAGAAACTGCAAGAACATTGAAGTCTCTCTATTTCAGAATTCAAACTAATGTTTTTTTTTCCCTGTAAAATCTCTGAAATTATCCTTTAAGGTAAGGTAATAATCATGAGATTTTCTTTATGAATGTGAATTATCAACAGAATTAAGGGATTAGTGTTTGGAAAGTCTACTAATTTTCCTGTATGTTAGCATCTGAGTGTAGAAAAATGGGCCAATATACCAGCCTTTGGCTATTTTTGCATGTATTGAAGGGGATTATTATCACTGGCCCACTGTCAGTATAAGGGTTGAATTTTGTGAATAATAAATTCTAGTTGTACATTTTTAAGAGAGGGCACTATTTCTTCACCTTCCTTGAACTTGTATTTTCCCTTCTAGCGATTACATGGACCGGTTTCTGGATGAGCAAGATATTCCTAGTTGCCACAGAAGCTCATCTCCAAACGTGAATAGTCTTATTTATGCTGACCCAAAAAGACAGCAAAGAGTACAGGAGAGCCTTGCTGATTCTCTCCATCGTACAGCTTCTCCCAATGAATTGGAAAAACAAAGGGACACGGAGGGCGTTGAGTCAGTAGTAAGTGTGGGTACTTCAGCTGGAGGAAGTGCTTCTGATTCAGGCATCAATTGTGGAGCAAGTGTTAGTGCTCTTAATTCAGAAGGAGATACCATTAAGGGAGATGATTCATCTGTGGCAAAGGGTTCCCAGAGTAGTGATTCCTTGATAGATGTTGAAGCTGGAATTTCAGGTGTATCAGATGAAATGGATGATGATGTAGCCCTGCATCCATCAAGGGTGAAGTGAATTGATGTCATCACTTTAAAAACTTGCTTTTAGTCTGCAAGTTATATTGCAGAAAATCAGCAGGCATGATTAGTGAAGTGTCCTGATGTAATCCTGCTCCATTGAGGATCTTCTCACAATACACTTTCTGGTGATATCATACCTGTGTTACAAAAGTTCCATTCTTATGGCAATAGACCTGTAACACATTTTCCACTAGTGGTAGTTGAAAATCTTTTATTTTTGAAGTTGCTTTTGTCCCATTTATTTTTACTTAGGTGTGTTTGAAAAAAGCAGTTACACCTGTTAGCAGAATTTTTTGCTATCTCTATCATTTTCATTGTTACCATGAAGATAAAGTGTCCATTTTATATAATTAACAGAATACTTTCTATTTTTTGAAGAGAAAAGCATCAATGATTTTCCTTGGTAGTTGTAGCATCATACAGATATCAGTGTATGTATGTGCGTATGCATGCAAGAATTTTTTTTTTATTTTCATTTTCTTGATGCCCTTGTGAGCTGAACTAAGTTAAGGGAAAGCTCTCTCAGATGAAGTCAGAAAAAAGCTGAGGCTTGATGTCAGTTCTTTATTCATACTTGCTAATTTTACTACTATGTTGTTTCTCTTTTTATATTTTCATTTTTATTTTACTCAAATTGCAGATAGTGTTATTGCCATGAAAATTCTCCTCTGACAACTATTGAAAAGTTTTTCAATTATTTTAAGTATTTTAGCCCAATTTAAATTGCTAGCAATAAATATGACTGCTTGGTGAAATAATTTGTATTTCTTGTTTCATTTGTCAACTTTCTTGTTTACTGAATAGATATATTTTTACTTTCTTCTGATGATTTTTAAAGAAAAATTTTTAACTTGTATTATTCTGAGAAATAAGAAATAAAAATAATTTTTGTCTATTTATATATTTATTTCTGTTTTTTGCCATAAATTCTTTTAGTTTGTCTTTTGTGGCTCACTTTGTCTTAGTATTCCTTTGACAGTTTTCAGTATTTTTACTTTGAGGTGAGATTGTTAGAAACTACTTTTACAAGCCAATGTGATCCAGCATCAGCTCATTTCTGCAACAATATATGCATATTCATTTTCTGTTGTTTGTACATCTGTACATGCGTGTACTTTTGAGCCAGATCATGGTAGTCTTTATAAGAGGGCCTAATGAAAGAATGCTGTTTTGGAATGAGAATCTCTCTGTCACAGCTATACCATAGCGTGGACTCCTCAGTTTTTCTAAGCCATCATAAAAGAAATTTAAGAAATTCCGTAAAAATTCCACATAGTTCAGGTTTTACTCTAATAAATGTGGGTGTATGTTTGAATGTATGTGTATAGGTATGTATACATGTATTTCTAATGTTGGCTAGTGATATATTTTAGAGATATACATAATTACTATATTAGCACTACAGTGAAACCCGTTTCTCATTTTCCAGACTGAAGATAATTCTTTCTTCATTCTTGTGTCATACTTAATCAAAAGTTTTTCAAGTATTGTGTTTAGTGTTGCATATGCATTCTCTTCTTGACTGACATTAAATAAAAAATTTCCCTGAAAGATTGTCAAATAACAGTTATTCTTTGCTGTATTGATTTAGTTTAGTAAATGGCTGATTATTGGTTAATGTCGCTTATTAATTTTAACAATAAGTGAAACATCCTAAAGACAAGCCAATTCCATCATTTCAAGAGCAGTTTTACCTTTTTCCTTGTCGGCTTTTGGTATGTAATGAAGAAATTATTTTATACATCACATATACTGTATTCTTAGTTATCAGAATTGTCTGTTTTGTGGAAGAGATTACTAAAATTAATTTCTTAAGTTGGATGCTTATATTATATATCAGTTCACCATCCAAATTAAGTTAAAAAAAGGTTAGTTAAAAGATTTATTGTTTAGTAAAACCACCCTTGCAGATTTTAATGAACCTCTGGAGAATCCAAATGGGCTTCACTATTCAAGAGTAAAGTGCTATTCTGTTGTAATTTTCTAAAATATTTTTGTATGTGCTTGATTCTATATAACATGTAAACAGCTGGATATTGCAAATTTTGGGTATTTCGTAAACTTCTTATAAGTTTATTTGAAGAGTTTGCATTGTATCCAATGAGTGTTTACAATAAGTATGCTCTCCCCTTACACAAATATTCCTGATATTTGTGCAGCATGTCACATTGCACTACATCAATGTAGTGTATTATAATAAACATTGGCAACAATGTTTTGTTCTATGTAGGTGTTCATAAGTATTAACTCATATAAAATTGTATTATGCCTGTTGATTGGTGTGCCTCGGAGAATAACTTCACCATTTGGTTTGGTAATCTAAATAGCTTGCCCATTTATGAGGTTGATGTATTTTCTGACACATTAAACTGATATGGTTGTTATTTATTGTTGATCCATGTGTTATAGTATTTCTTTCAATTGCTCTTGTATCTGGGCATCAAGAAATATAATCTCATGCTGTTCTGTGTGAAAATTACTCCTCAAGATTGTAGCATTTTATTTTTAAGTATCTAACTTATAAATGGGTATTACATCACAAAATCCAATGTTGCTGTCATAATTTGAATGTTAAAGCATTGTTTACTTCAGGAAATGCAAAAGATAACTTAGATGTTCATGATTTTCCATCCCTTAATTTGCAGTTAAACCTTTTTTCCATGACTGTTGATGTTATCCCTAGCTTAATGTCCATTCTGATGTATTGATGTAACTGCTTAGAATGTGATTCGGCATTTGCTCTTTGATTTTAAAGTCATAACTTGGATAGAGGATTTAAATTTTTATTTTCTGAAGTCATGGAAGGTTTTGATGAGATTGTTTTGAGTGTATTGGTGGAAGAGGAACTTCACTTGGCAACTTTTCCATGTCCTTTTTGTAACATTTATTATAAATTCTGGGCCTATATATGAAGAATGACATGATAATTGATGTATTAGGAGGTAAATGGCCTGAGTCCCCTATTACTCGTTTCTAGAGAGGCTGCTGTGATTTTTATTTGATTCTTAATTAGTTTTATGAGAATTTCATGAAGTTATGCTTCTTCTATAGCATTAAAACATTTACATTTTGAAATAATGTCCTTTCATAAATTACTGATAATATCTTGGGCCAAGAATTCTTTCTTTAGGTAAAATTTCAATAAAAAATCACCATCAATACATGTCATTAAATGTATGTTTTGTATAGAAGTATAAACATGGCTCATGCAAGATATTTGCAATGTTAAGCATAATATCAAGTACCACAGTATCCTTTGGTAAAATTAGGATGTCACCTGAGTATAATTTTATTTAAACATTCTTAAATATGATTTGATTATAGTACACATGTATGTGTCATGAAGCCATCCTTTCAAATAAATTTTATTGTAAAATCTGTATTTACTTTGGTGCTCAAATTTTAAATTTCAAAAGTTAACTATAAAATCTAACATTCTTATGTCATTGGTCTAGCTAATCTATTGTCTTACGTTGTTCAATCTTAAATTAATGAGAAAAATTTTGAAAAGGTTGTCAAAATCTATGACTTTATCGTTTGAGATTAATGCAAGTTTTAATGCTGTTTTAAAACATATTTTTTCTACAAACTGTCTGAAATTTTTGTATTATGTCAAATGTAAATGCAAGAATTTTTTATTAAAATTTCTTCAATACAA
>KZ308409.1:24408-57027 GCA_000376725.2 Ladona fulva | reverse complement strand
TTTATTAGTCTCTCTTGCTGCATTAGTCTTGCTTTTGAGAATCATAAGACAGTTCCGCTATTTTAAAAATGAATTTTATTGGAGATTTAAAATTAAGTCTGTCAAATTATTTTAATTAACTTTTACATTTAAAATTTCATTGCAAAATACTAATTTTGAATATATTTCTTGAATTACCTCTAAATTGCTAACTTTCATTCCTTTATGTTAAGATGAAATCCTCTCTAATAATCTTTACTCTATGATTCAAATCAAATAATTATTTTCTCTGTAGTGTGTGCATGGAAAGAAGCCATCATACTGGAAATAATTCATCTAATATGAAAAGATCTCGTGGTTTTCCGGTGAATCTGCTACAGGAATTCTTGGTGGGTTTCCAACCAGGTTGTTCATTTAATTTAATTACTGAGTCGTTAACTCATCTAATGTTTTTTGTGAGAAGCTGAATGTAGATACTCAGAAACAATAATTATCATGTCTCTATTTAGGCAAATGTTAGCCTAATGAGACCATTCACTATTGACCTAGTAAAGATGGACACAAAAAACAATTACACCACTGAGTGAAATGTGTGAATCAGACATGGAGGTGTTTGTATTTCCTTCGCTGTAGCCTCAAAATATCAATACAAGATTTAGATGAATGGAAGTAGAAATATGTGAAGGACTACCGGCCATATTTCAGCTAATAGACCATGAAATAAAGCTATTCATGATTGAGAGACAGACCATGGCAGCATTGTGGTTAAGGTACTTATGCTATGAAGTTAATTGACATTTTTGTGAAGGACACTGGTTGACCCAGCGTGTTAAAATGAGCATCCAAGGTAAAACTTTGGTTAATAATAGACATTGAAAGAAACATAGTGCCAGCCAGACTTCATTTCATACTGTTAGACTCAATTATTAACAACTTAACATGCTAAGTCCTCAAGGTACTGCTGTACTATGTATGAGAGATTAGTATTATTATGATTGAGAGACCTTTAGATTAACAGATGATCCAAGGATAAGCATATGTGAAAAATAGCTACATGAATGGGAACTGGTTTTGAGTCCCAGTAATATTGCTATTTTTCCCACCTGTTTATCCTTGAAATTTCAGCTGCATGGATCTCTGTGCTTCATTATTTTCCTTTCCCTCATCCGAAAAGATGACTGTTGAATGCTTTCAGGCATTCAACAAAATTCACTAGAGTGCCCAAAATCACAACAAAATTCAGATGAGGTATTTAAATGTGAGTCACACATTAAGTTGTCTGCATAAAGTTGTTCATTGATCAGTTCACAATGATGGGGATACCTATTGAGTGAATTGGATAATCGAAACTGCAGTAAGTATAGGATAAGAAGAAGTAGTTTGTTGAACCATGGATGAAATTCTATAGAAATTCATATCTTAAAGTGAATTAAAAAGTGAAGATCTAGAATAAATGATCTTGGTGAGCTATTCCAAAGACATTTTTAAAAACATATGGTGTGCTTTCAAGACACAGCTGTGTCATATCTCTTTGTAGGGAAGCCATACACAGATTTAAGTGATGATAGTGAACATAATTCGTTCAAATAATTAATTTATAAACAATGAAAACAACTTGTAGATGTAATAATGTTCGAAAGTATTGTAATTTCTCCAAAAGTTTGAATTTTTATGTAATTACACAATCATTATATTATATTTTTACATCTTGTTAAAATTTTTTATTAATTTACTATTCATTTCCTATAATCTTGCTTTTATGTTCACAATGACAGAATACCGAGAAATATCCTGGATTATTTAAATCCACTTGAGAAAAATCCGGTGAGTTCTATTTCTTATTCTACTGACATTCCCTAAGCGAGACAGATATCAATCGAATCAATTAATGAATAAAATAAGTACATAGCAGTAGAAGACAATGTCGGTTAGATTCATCCCTCATCATCTGAGGACGATCTCGAAGTTTATCACAAATCATATCACATCTTATGACTGAGTAGATGCAAATGAGAGGATTGTTAGTATTGAGTAAAAGAAGTGGTAGGAACTAGTCGATCAATTGCTAAGGAGAGATATTGGAAATTAACTACACAATATCGCCTTTTACAACTACACAGCAAGCAAACAGAACGGAAATGTCACGCTTCAATACTGTTTTATATACATATTGTGTAGTTAATTTCCAATATCTCTCCTTAGCAATCGATCGACTAGTTCCAACCACTTCTTTTACTCTCAATCTTACTTCTTACAGTCACTCCATAAATTCTTATTCACGGGAAAATGTTTCAATAACGTTGGGTTTAAATGGATTTCAGAAAACATAAGTGATGATACGTAAGAGAACAATAAAGATGAGATAAATGGCTTACATTTAATAGTAAATATTTACTATGGTTTGTAGCAAGGGTAGCAAGTCATAGATAAATATGAATAAAATTCAACCCAGGACAAGTAATAGAGAAAAACGACGTATTCGATGAAAAAAGCTATTCTTATTTAGCATCTTTACGATCCGAGAAAATTAATTTTCCCAGCATGTATACGAACTGAAAATCAGAGATGAATTTTCTATAGTTTTTGATGACGGTTTCGTTTCAAAAATTCTAATTTTTGGTTGAGGTTTTCACCCTGGTAAATATTTCAACGTTTCTGTAACGATTCAAATTAATTCGAATAATTCAAACCGATGTACAATATGTTACGTAATGTCCGTAAGATTACGTGACGTCACTTTTAAAGAAGGTCAAATAATAACTATCTTTAGTTTTTTCTTTTATTTTGTGCAATATCTATAAAAATTCGTTATCTTAAAATATTTAAATAGTTTCTCAAACTAATTAGATGAATTTATTATGAGTTGTTTTGTAGAACTATATTCTAAATTGTTGCTCAACCGGAATCTTAGCGTAGTACTTGGCGGGCTCGGCGGGCTTATCTCAACGGTCTGTCTGGGTGACGTTGGGTGTGATTGCTATATACTATATATATAGTATAGTGCTATATGCTATATATATATAAATGTGATAATGTTGGAGAGATTTGGTTTAGAGGAAACATGGCCAGGAATGAAAACAGCGGCCACCACGTTAGCCACTATAATAGGAGCGGCGCTAATTTATCGGAAAATTAGACACTATTTCAAGAAGGTGAGCGAATAATTCTTAGATGTGAAGTTATTTATCTTTTCCCAATGCTACTTCAATATTTTAAGATTGTTTGCATTCCCTAATAACAAAATGTTTAAATCTCAATTTGGTATTAATGTTTGAGCAATTTTTCAGGCCGATGTTCCAGAAGACTTTCACGGAGGGACAATAGTTGCCCATTGTCTTAAGCAACACGATGTCCACTATATGTTCACTCTAATTGGAGGGCACATATCACCCATCATAGTGGCTGCAGAGAAGATGGGCATTCGTGTAGTGGATACTCGCAACGAGGTAAGTGAATTGAACTTTTTAAACGGTTTTTTTAAAGGGATTATTCGGTACATGGTGTTATGTCGTGTGTTCATTTCGAGGCCTCTTCAGTGTCCTTTAGTAACAGATTCTATCTTTCACCATGTTGGCGGAATGATCCGCCTATATAGTACAAGTTTTCTTAAATGTTTTAAATTTCACTCTCAAAGGAAATTTTCAGCGTAATCTTCATGTACACCTTCGTGCTATGTTATCGTCAATGCTGTGTGTCATATCACGATCCTTATTAGTTTACCTTATTAATTTAGTCGTTGGGAGTTACATCACTTGTCGAACTGATTGAATTTTTGAGTAAAACTTCTCATTAAAGAATTCAGTAATAGATAGATTGATAACAGTTCGTTTGTATAATTAGGTGGCACAAATAAATTTGTTATGAAATAGTGATTTTTATTACTTAGTTCTCTTACCTCCAGCCATAATCAGATTCTAACGTTTGGTATCAAGCTAGGTTTATGACAACAATAAAAGTGCCATGATAAATCATAGCTGTTTTTCACCAAAGGCAAACTAGCTGACGTCCTATGTTATCTATGGCCCATTTTCAAGTAATATATAACAAAATATTGTCTGATGCCAACTATTTTCTATTTATCCTCCATAATACCTTCAAGGATATCGATTTTTTCAACTCCTTACGTAATCTACCATGTTAGCTTCTTTGATGGCATACAAAAAGAATGGCTGGATTTAACTATCTGTTTTAGTGATTACTTCTTTTTAAAGCTTTGTTGTTGCCTCTTGGAGATGGTGCATGTATTTTATCATAATTAAAATGAATTTTACTTTACCTAAAAGCTCTGAATGGATGGATTTTTCATCAGTAATCAGATCTCTTGTGGAGCAAGTTCCACTCTTTCCCTTTCTTAGGAACGGGAGTGATTTGTTTTTTTTTCCAGTTTAGAACTAAGACAAAATTTATTTTGAATTAAGATGGTATGTACTCGGAAATACTGTGACCAATCATGCCTGAATTATACCTTCACCATGCTAGATATTTCTATATTCATATTTCAATGGTGAAGGTCAAAATCTATTTTTATTTATTGCTTGTAAGCGATATTACTGTGGAAAGCAATATATACATGCTTATTAGGTCTTTCATGATTTTAAAATATTAATCATACTTCCTATCTATTACAAAAGAGATTAGGGGGAATAACAGACTCATTATAGGTCATAGATAGATAGGAAGTTAGTGTAGTAACATGATGTAGAATATCATTTTCAGTCCTTTAACCCAAGGATCTTCATATCTACATCACTGTTCAAAAAATATTCTCAAAAATTAAAAGTCATCAGCCATTATTCCTTAAAAGGAAATTTTTTTGGGAGACTTGGGGAATATGACAGTATAAAGATTTTGATAAGATATTCAAGGTTAGAGCTGAGAAGAATCAGGAAATAAAGCTATGATAAAAAAATACTAAAGTTGAGTTGTTTTCTCAAAGACGTTTTTTGGAGATAGTGTTGGCAAAATAGTATTACTTAACAAGTTGAATGGTTGTTAATTTTTCACATTTTTTGTCATCACATGTGTGTAATTTATTGTCTTTTCATCGCTTATTTGTTGAACTATCAAGGTAAATAATCTGTGATAATGTCCAATACTAAAGCACAAAAGAACTGGAAAGGAGACCCATCTTTAGTTGAGGGTTTGCGTAACCCAGATGTTATGAATGCTGCGAAATAAGAACTCATTTTTCTGACTCAGTTTTCGTAAATCCAAATTTGGAGTTGTTATATCAAAGTATTGATTATGCCTCCTTATTTTTTCATTCATCTTATGTAATTTTCAATTTATTGATTTGAAATTATAAAATTTGAACATTTCTTCAAATGTTGCAATGATTTTTAGTGTGGATCTATCAAAAATGCATTCTTACATCTCTTTACTATGTCATAAATTGTTTTCGCAGTCCTTGTATTTTTTGCTGTTTATCTTTCTCTAAACAAGTAACATTATCTCTGTCAAGAATTTTATCTACATCAAGAGAATAATCTTTGGCACTGAACTTGAAGTGTAAAGTCAGTCTAAAGCATGTAGGTTATTTGTCTCTCTTGCTGCTTGCTGTGTTATATTGTTCAAAGAGTGGAAAAGAAATGAGATCTTTTGACTGCCCAGGATAAACAAGCATAACTTAAACAGAAATGTCTCTCATACGTTTTATAGTAAACAAAGTACATCAGAAAACCAGATTGTTATGCTATGATTGTTAGAGGTTTTTTTGTTCATCTTAGTTCTGCAAACAAGAGGCTGCCCTTGTCAGTCCTTATCTGGATATGATGTTGATCCTTTCACTCATATAATACATTTTCATAAGTGTATCATATATTTATCATTCCCATGTAAAATGTAAATAAGAATTTTGTTAAGTGTAACTTCTTGCTATTTTTCATTTTGTAATTACAGTAAAACCTCGTTAACACAAGTTCAGAGGGACTGCAAAATTGAGAGTTTGCATGAAAAAAAACTTGCTGTGACAAATTTGCAACAAAAAACTCGTTAATCTTGTCTAGCCTATTTCACATATATATAAAACATATGTATCACCTAACAATAATTATTAAGCATGCACCAGACAGCGTGGATCATGAAAATTCTGATGAAATTATAATTCCGGAAAATCCACCAAAACAGTGCATTAGATTATTTTTGTGGTCTATCAGTTGGATATTACGAGTGGTAGATAGCCAAAAACATTGAGAATATAGTCACCAGTGTAATTAACAAATAATATTAAGCCATAAATAACAATAGTAATAACCCTCAGTTAACATTACAGTAATAATATAGACAATTCGGACTGGTCCTGATAATTACACAAAATAATATTATGATATGTGATATGGTTAGTTAACAACAGGTTGAAATATCAAATAACTTAACTGAAAATACTTTGCCAATAACATCTTGGTCTTAAACACAATCAAAGTTCTTCACCAAGTGTCTGCGTTGAAATCGCTTCAAGGTGACTCACGTTACACACTGATGTCTCTCCCCTTGGAGGGTCTGACTCAAACTGCCGGTGGGCCTTCCCTTATGGAGCAATTAAGCCGAAATGTGCCAAACAAAGGACAATAGAAATTCACAAACTCACGGGAATCAAGAGGCGGCCAATAACATTTCCGGAAATCATCAGAACTGTCCGCGACAGGATCTAGTTCAAGCCTGAATCAGGTATCCATACTCACTGGGTATAAAAGCAGGGTTCAACAAAGGCCTTTTGTCAAGGACTTTTTGTCAAGCAACTTGACAATTGGCAACTTGTCAATGGGCGACTGAAAATCGGCACATCCTCCCCCAATTTTGAAAATTAATCGAAGGATTGATGTTGGAAAACATTTATCCACAGTTGGGGATCAAGTTACAGTCCACTTTTCAAAAGCACGGTATAGAAATTAGCAAGTTCACTTTTCAAAAACAGTATACGTATGTACCTGTAGATTCTATAATTTCATAGGCCATCTAAAATTTCAGGAGCCATTTACAGAATTAGATTCCGTCAATCTACACATTTTTGTTGTAATTTCAGTGCAGCTTACATTGGTCAATTTGTTAAGAACTGTGGGCTCCTGGATTTTCCTATCCCCCACACTTTTCATTTCCATCCAGATTGCATTTGATAATGACAATTGATCTCTGTTTGCTCTGGGTGCACTTAAAGAGTTTGGCAAGAGGTTATAGAACTTCTCATTCATGTTTAAAACGTTCCATGGGTCTTACTTCTCCTGGAGACAATTGAAACTCAGAATTCATTTCCGTCTTGTTTGTGCACTTTATTACCATTTAGAGGAGATCCTGTGAATCTTCTGGAAACACCACAACCAACCAATAGTGCATTTGAAGTCATTCATCTCAAGGTTAGCAGCAATGGAATTTCTTGAAGAATAGGTCCGCTTAAGGGTATATTGGGTCACCTTATATGCTTTAGCCACTTCACTAATTCTACCTCAATGTCTTGATGACGAGCTCCCTGTAATCGCTTACCTTTGTCCTTTGCTGCCCAATGCAGTGGCTCCTTGTAATTTCTCTAGATTCCTTATTATTGCAGGGATTTTTTATTTCTAAATATCTCTTTATATAGACGCTTCTCCGGATATATATATATATATACATATAGGATACTAAAGGCGAGGCAGAAGGAAGTGCCTCACGGAGCCGCCAATTTTTTTGCCGTAAAGTCCCGGGTTTGGACATCTAGGAAAAAAGCGGACTTCCATTCTATGCATCATGGGTTCGATTCTAGGGGGCCCCAAAAACGGCCACTTTCCCATAAGAATGCATTGAGCGCATTTTCAAAAATTCCTTTAGCGTACTTAGCGTAAAGATAGAACGTTGTAATTTACGGAACAGTTAGAAAATGTTTTTAACTTGGTGCAAAACTTTCAAAAAATCATTTAGGGTATTACTAGGTAAGATAGAATGTTGAAATTCACGTCATCGATAGAGATCAGACACCTCTATAGTACACCTAAAGGTTTTTACCCTGAGGGTCCTTTGTTCGATGCTAGGGCAGTTTTTTTGGCTGAAGTTCATGAATTAATTTAGGGTATTTTCCGTTAAGATAGAAACGTGCAATTCACCGTTGATGATTGTCTATCGTATGCTGTAAAGCTTTTTGCCCTAAAGGCCCAGGTTCGATCCCAGCACCATTCGAATGACCGAATTTTCAAAAATTTGTTACGGGATTTCCCGGTCAGGTAGAAGGTTGAAATTCGCTACATCTATAGAAGATGGGGATTTCTATGGTATGCTGTAAGAATATTTGTCCTCATAGACCCAGGTTCGATGCTAGGACATTTCGTATGCACGTATTATGAATAATTCGTTTAGGTTATTATAGTTGGTGCATGGAACTCGGTGTATGGAAGGCAGACTGTTGCAGGTGGTATGTAATGCCATAGTTAAACTATCTGACATTTAGCTTGCAGTATGCAAGCAACTTTTACTCGTATAACAAATAAGCAATCTGAGTTTTGGCATAAGCTCCTCATTCCATTTCATCCAATATCTGGAGATAGTTACTTGTTTGACTAAACTTATTTTTTAAATGAAGCATACCAATTTTTAAGCAGTTTTTGAACAACAGACCCTTTCCTTTAGTACAGTGGGACAAAACCTCCAACATAAATAACAGGTGTGGACTCAATGAAAGTCTTCCAGTAGATTTTTACTTCAGTTTTGCTTATACATTTCCAAGAAAGTATTTCCAAAGGACAATGGTAAGAGGGTCTTTCAATAGGTTCTTAGAAAAAGATAGAAAGACAAATAATTATTTGTAGATTTTATTTTTCAACATAATCTCCCTTCAAATCGATACACATTTCCTAGCGTTTCTCCAACTTTCTTAAGCTGTCCAAAAAGTACTGTTTTGGAAGGCCCTCAAATAGGCATCTGTTTGGCAGATGGCCTATTTGTTCTACGTTAACTGTTGTCTCTCCCAAGCTATTTTTCAAGTTTGGAAATAAAAAGAAGCCACTGGGGGCAAATTCGGTGAATACGGTGGCTGTTACAAAAATCAAACTTAAATTCCATAATTTTGGCCATCGAAACTGTCCAGGTGTGCACCGGGGCATTGTCTTGATAGAAGAGGATATTTTCAAATGAGAACTTTCTTTTCCTTGGTTTCTTTGCTAAACCAGTTCAATAATTACACAATACTCTAGTTATCATTTGACCTTTTTGTAAGTAATCTATGTAGATGATTCTGCCTGCATCATGAAAACCTGTGACCATCACGTTGCTGCCCGATTTCACCATCCTTGCCATCTTTCAAGCACATTCAGTGTAGCATTCAGTAACCTGATGTTTAGATTTCCTTTGTCTATGGAGTGTAGAAGTATATTCATGTTTTGTATGCAGTTATGTAACATTGCAGAAACTAGTCAGGATTGCGATGGAGCCTCAGAGTTGGCTGTACGATTGTATATATTCTCTTCTGGGAACAAATACAGCACTCATCTTTCAGAGATTTTTTCATACTCAATTTTTTGTGGAAAATTGAAAACACTGTACCTTGCGATATGCCTGTGGTCTCAACTATTTTGTGCTCTTTGATTCGTTGATCACTCACAGTCATAACATGGATGTTCATCTTTTGTGTACAGCTAGGCTTATACTCATTTATCCAATCATAAACAGTTGCAAACACAGGAGCAGATGTGCCATGAACTTCATCCACTTAGCTTTGATCTCTTTTGGTGTTAAGCCTTTTAAATATAAGTGTTTATTCACTGCTCAAAACTCACTTTTTTCTAATGTGAGTTTAATCTAAACCATTTAGGTAAATCGTCAAAATGCTCGGTTGGTGGTATGAATAGTTCGCGTAAGGCTAACTTCCTCTGTTTTTTGAGAAGTATTTTAGTGATTAACTCCGGTTTATAGCCATTACTAACCGCAATGGAAAGGGTTGTATTTGATTCTTTGTTAAAATTTTCTTAATTTATGATTTACCTAAATGGTTTAGATTAAATTTTATTGACGAGTGCAGTTTAAAATGTTCAAAGATTCTCACCTGTGACTCGAGACGTCCAGCTTTTTATACGAAAATAATTTACAAACTCTTATCTGCAACGCCAAAGACAAGATTCACCCCCTTAATAAATCTGGAGTTTACAGATTAGATTGTGAGGACTGCCAGACAACATACATCAGTTAACAAACTAAAATGGGTAAAGATGACTTTGCGCAAGATGGTGCGCACCCAGGAAAAATCCCAAGGAAGAATGGACTTGAAAAAAGTCTGACGGGACCGGGAATCGAACCCGAGTCTCCCAATTGCCGGTCGGGTGCTCTATCCGTTGAGCTATCCCGGCAGAACATTTCTCCAAGCCATTCGGGAGACTTAGTGGGCAAGGACATTGTGAGTTCGTCCGCATGGCGGCATCGTTTGCAGTCTAGCTTCATTGAAATAACGGCCTTGCCCTCTAAGTCTCCCGAATGGCTTGGAGAAATGTTCTGCCGGGATAGCTCAACGGACAGAGCACCTGACCGGCAATTGGGAGACCCGGGTTAGATTCCCGGTCCCGTCAGACTTTTTTCAAGTCCATTCTTCCTTGGGTACATCAGTTAAACTGGGAGGAGTATTTCCAAACGAGTGACGGAACACAAAAAAGCGTTTTTGAATAAATATGGGCAGTCACATTTTGCCGATCACGTCGTAGATAAAAATCACTCCTCTTCTTTCTTCCCTATTATTTTGCACCAAGACACCAAAGGGAAGAAGCTTGACCTACTAGAAGAGCTGCAAATCCACTTCCATAAGCATTATTCCCATGAGTTAGCTAATGAGTTTTTGTTCACTAACAACTGATCACCACTCCTAATGGGACTTGTGACTCATTTACCTCCTCCTCCCATCTCAAGAAATTGACTTGTTTACCCTTTCTTCATGCTATGCTCCCCCTCCCCCCCACTTTTTCTCCCTCCTACGTCCTCCACTGCATTTAAACCCTCGCTCGACACAACTTCTTTCAGTTCTGAAGATGGCATGATTTTATGCCGAAACCGGTAAACGTTTTTATCTTTTATTGTGGATCTGTACAAGTTTTGTAATAAATATTCGTGTATGGAGTAAGAAGATTTATACCAGATTTAGGATAGGAAGTATAGGAAGAAACTTTGAAAGCAATAAGGACTTTTTGAAATTCAGGAGAGGGAAAGAGAATCTATCTTAAACCCTAGAAGTACAAAATGAGGAGTTATTAAACTCCCAAATAAAAAAGAAAGAAACCAAAAGATATGGGCTCTGGAAGATGGGCATTTTACTTATGAGAAGAGAACAGGAATGGCGGAGCATTGCGTACTGTATGTTCTATGTTACACTGTAACGACAATGTCTAGATTGCGCTGAGGTTCACGGCAAAGAAAAGGAAGATAACTAAGAAACAAGATAATTCTCAGGAGGAGTTCTACTTATTTAAATCCAAACATTATATACATTCTATAAGTTTGATTTCTTTATTTTAATTTATTTTACTCTGTGTAAAAGATGTTTTGTAGTTTCATTTATATCTACCTTTTTATGTAGGTTAATTACCAAATTATTCTGGCTAGTAAAAGATGTAAAAACTGTAAAAAATACTGGTTATACTAACCAGGCTATTCAAATTATGCAATCACTTTGCATACATTACTAAATAGTCATTTAGGGTGTGTGCAACCTCTGGAATCACAATTTACCATGTGACCTCTAGGGTTGATAAAATGTAGTAATAGTAGATGATACAGCATCAGTATTTAAGGTGAAGGAGAACCATTATTTAGTGAAAGGATTTCTTTCTATTGGTTAACAAAAAACAACTTGCTCAATTATGCATTGCATTTAAATGCATATGCTTTGTGTCATGTGTTTCTGGAGTCTTTTAATATCAGAAATGAGAATTTTTCAGTCCCTCAATTTTGTTATTGTTAAGTTCTACCGTATATATAATGTTATGCACCTTATCTCATTTCAGGCCACTGCAGTGTTTGCAGCTGATGCAGCAGCTAGATTAAGTGGGGAGGTTGGGGTTGCTGTTGTAACAGCAGGTCCTGGTGTCACAAATTGTGTCACAGCAGCCAAGAATGCACAGCTTGCTGAGTCCCCAGTTCTTATAATAGGTAGGATCAGGATAATTTTTTCACTAAATGTATTAATTGTACTTCATCTACAACTAATATTTGTCCGAATTTATGTATCATTTACAATTAGGGGGAGCTGCTGCTACAATCTTGAAAGGAAGAGGGGCACTGCAGGATATCGATCAAATGACTCTATTCAGTAGCGTCTGTAAATTTACAGGCTCGGCTTCGACTGTGCAAGAAATCGCTCCGCTGCTGCAAAAGGCTATTCAAATCTCAATGAGTGAAATTCCTGGTAATACAGGTTTTAGTCTTGGGTTTTTTTGGATTAATATGACATCTTTAGAAATACATCATGATACTAAAAGCAATTATCAAAATCTAGCAAAATGGCAGAGGATTTATCAGAAAGGATTTTTTTACACAAGTTCAATTTATCTAAATCTGCTATCTTTCTAAGCCTTTCTTAAGTTTCACTTAGCTAACATGTTGGTTAATTTACCCTTAGGACATAATTCAACTTAATTATCTACATTAAAATATTCTGCGAAGATGCAAATTCATTTTTCTTTTCATTTACCTTAAATGTATGAGTTATTTTGTTTTTTGGGACCAAATAACAGGTTAAGCCATCTTTGTAGATTTTTATGCCAAATTTAATGATGAATATAGCAAATATGTAGGTACAAATTAACAGCAAACAATAGTTGTATTAAAATGTCTGTTCTGGAATTGATATTTATTACATCTCATTTGGCCATATTCACTTGTGTGACAATTGTTGTGAGACCTTACTATCGTTAATTTTTTTTTTTTTTTTAACTGCAACTTGCCTTTTTTTTTTAACTGCAACTTGCCATTTGAGAAACTAAAATTTAACTTTCCCTAGTATTTTCGATTTCTTTACTTGGTCTTAATCTTTCAGAAATATCCAATCGAGATTATCAGATTTTGATCTATTTAGCAAGGTCATCTTTCTTTAATGTTTATCTTCCTTCTTTTAATGTTTTTTATGACAGGACCTGTTTTTGTGGAGCTTCCTGTTGATATTCTATATCAGTATCCGGTTGTGGCGTCCCAGTTGTTGGGAACTACAAATAATAAATCTGTGATGTCAACATTAAGGGAGTGGTACCTTCAGCTCCACTTAAATAACCTATACTCAGACTGGAAAATGCTAGAGCCATTTGCTCCATTACCTGTGTTTGTGCCAAGGCACAAGAAGTCTCAAGTTCTAAAAGCTGCCAGACTCTTACGAGAGTCTAAACGTCCCTTCATTATCATTGGAAGTCAAGCTATGCTTCCACCAGTATCTAGCACAATCTTACAGGCTGCTTTGAGGGACCTCAATATTCCTGTGTCACTTGGTGGCATGGCAAGAGGGCTCCTAGGCAAAGATAGTGCCCTTCAGTTCCGTCACTCTCGGAAGTTTGCGCTAAAAAGCGCAGACCTTATAATTTTAGCGGGAGCCGTTTGTGACTTTAGGTTGTCATACGGAAGATCTCTTTCTAGCAAGGCAACTATAATCTCGGTGAATAGGGACGAAGCCAAAGCTTCATTGGTATGTGCTCATGGTGTACATTTAAATTGTATTTTTTAGATTATATTTTATCATATTCAGTGATTGTTTTTAAACACACAAATCTACTTTCAGAATGCCGGTATATACTGGAAGCCTAGCATGGTTATTAGAGGAGACGTTGCATGTTTCCTTGTGGAGTTTTCCTCACTTAGTGCTGGATATAGCTATGATATTAAATGGTATACCACCATTTTAGAAGTAGAGGAAAAAAGATGCTCAGAAATTACTGAGGTGATTTTTCTGAAACTGCTTTATTATTACCAGTTATGATCATGTCACCTAACGCTTTTTATTTTTCAGGCATCGATGGACGACACCTCAGAGTATTTAAATCCCATCCAGTTATTGACTGAATTAGACAAACAGCTTCCTGCCAACTCGGTCATTATTGGGGATGGTGGTGACTTTGTCGCCACTGCATCATATGTACTGCAGTAGGTGAAATTGATCTATTTAAGTTCAAATCTTGACGCTCTTCAGAGATCATATTTTTATCTTGTTTTAGAAAATTTCATCTAATCATGGGGAAAATATTCAGTGGATTGTTTTAAACAATTGGAAAAAACGTTTTTGTCCTTAAAGTAGTTCTTAAAGATTTACTTCTAGAGAAGATTAATGTTGGTTCTATGATTTATCAGCAATTTGAAAGCAAATCTATCCTTAAGAAAAATATTCCAGGAATGAATTCTATTCATTATTTCTCTTAAGAAAAACAATTTTTTTCATATCAGGCCATCGGCACCTTTGTCCTGGCTAGACCCTGGTCCATTTGGAACTCTTGGAGTTGGAGGTGGTTTTGCAATTGGAGCCAAACTCGCAAGGCCAGAAGCGATGATTTGGGTCATTTACGGTGATGGTGCATGTGGTTACTCAATCATGGAGTATGATACATTCATTAGGCATGACCTGCCTGTAATCTCCGTTGTGGGTAATGATGCGTGTTGGAGCACTTGCCATTTGAGAAACTAAAATTTAACTTTCCCTAGTATTTTCGATTTCTTTACTTGGTCTTAATCTTTCAGAAATATCCAATCGAGNATATATCCTTCGCTTTTATACTCATGATAAATATTGCAACATTCTTTTGAATTACTCATTGTTGTCAATAATTTATTCCTTTACAGCGTACTGACTACCATACTGTTGCAAAGGGTTTAGGGGCAGAAGGTCTTTTACTGACCAAAGAAAATGACTGGCGTAATGTTTTAAGCAAAGCAGTGAAGATTCACAGAGATGGGACTTCGACTCTCATAAATGCTCTTATATCCCGTAGCGACTTTAGACAGGGAAGCATTTCTCTATAATTTAAACTTAAGTAAACTGATACGACTAGTCATTTTCCATTTTTTAGGACCATCTCCGATTGTTATCCGTCCTCCGATGGTTTAACTATTTTATCTACTTGTGTTTACCAAAAAAGTGCCTTTTATCCAGATGTTTATGGTATTAATAACTTCTGGTATCTCTGTGATATTGTCTCTGACTCCTGGAATTGCAGGAGTCAAGAGTCATGGGTATGCATAATTTGTGTGTTCATTGAAAAAATGTAATTCTTTGGAATTTATTTTTTCATACAAATTTTTTGTTCGTATATGTTTAATTGAAANACTATTTTTAAACCTTAAGTTACTCTCCTAGTTTGATGATGTTATGCAGACAAAATTATAAGTTAAAAGAATAAGATGTTAATAATTAAGTTACTTAAATGCAGGAAAACGTAAGTGATTTTGCACAAGATGGGGCGCACTCAGGGAAAATTCCAAGGAAGAATGGACTTGAAAAAAGTTGCCGGGAATCGGGAGACCCGGGTTTGTTTCCCGATCCCGTCAGACTTTTGTGCTTAGTAAAACCCACAAAAGATGCTTTTCAGGAGGCTGAGTAAAAATCCATGATATAACATTGTTGGGGTTATAAGCAGGATATGAAAACTTATTTCATGCGCGTTGTAAAAGAGCGTTGAACGATTTTTTGGGTATTTAATTTTAAAACGTTTTTTTAAACAAAACTAAAAGGTAACTACTTAAGTTTGCTTTATTTAAGGACAACTGAAGATGGGATAACTACTAGTAGAGGGAAGCTGTGATAGATCACTTTCATTCTTGGTTTGTTTGTTGATTGATATATCTGTTCATTTTCGTCATACTTAAATAGGTCACAATTTTGGGCAAAGAAATCGCCTCCCTTTACTGCTACATTTTCATTATATAATGCAGCAATTTTTCAGATATACCGTTAAGACCGAATAACGAATCGTTTAACAAATAAGGCTGAAGCTTTATCAAAGTGCACGATCTTTCCGAGACAACGAAACGCTCACTGTAAATCTGGTTAATTTGGTAATATTATAACTGGTGTTTGCAACAAAAGGACACCGTCAAGCGACTTTTTATCTAAAGTTCTTCCAGTGAAGGCGGTGATGGGAAATAGTCCATTCTATCTCAGAGCTAGAATCGACACCTACCGTGAAATGAAAATCTGTTTCGTGATACCTTCATTCTTTTATCAAGGAATTAGTAAACGTAAAGAAGAGGATTAAAAGAAACCGCATTTCTTGGTCAATCAAATGAGGTGGACAATCGACTAGAGGGAGTCGCAGTGCTTTTACCGACTGGAAAAATCCACCTTATAAGTAGATGGCAAAGCGTCTTAAGCTATATTTTTACTGTTTCGTTTGATAGGGACGGGGACCGGAAGCAAACCGCGCATATAACGGGAGCGCTTCAAACTATTTTCTGTAATTGTCAATCTGATATCGGTACTCCTAGAAAATGCATCGTGGAAAATTTCGGAAAATAATATACTGCGCTTCCTGATGAGACAGCGGTATGAAATTAAAGGTTTCATTAGAAATTCGTCGTTACTTAAAAGTATCCTGGGTGCTAATCCAGTTGAATCGAAAATTGTTCTTCGTGAATATTTTTTTCATTTTTTGCAGGCTTTTCTTCCTAGGCAATATTTATTTAGAAATAATGGTCCTACGAAATCGAACCGAGTAGCGAAGGAAGTAACACCGACTCTTAATTTTGCCGTGGAGTATAATTTAGATTTAAAATTGCGAGAAACATGATTAAGAGTATTAAACATATTTGTGGTTATACGAGAGGAATAAAGAACTGGAATCCAATTTACGCATTTTCCCGCAAAAGCACATTTGGGATTAAAGTCCATTTAAAATCAATGGTGAATAAATGGAGTGCTGGTGGCAAAGTGTAACAGAGGTCACAAAATCCAGAAAACCACCAAAAACCGTTTTTGGTGGTTTTCTGGATTTTGTGACTTCTGTTAAAATCAATGGTAGTCAATTAAGATAAGGGAAATCTATATAATTTCTGAAATTCCAATAATCATATCGCAGGGCACGAATAACGTGAATATGTTTTTTTATTTTATTTTTGTATTTTTATTAGAAATCATGAATTAGGATTGGCCATTAATTATCTGAGGGGGAATCCGGACCACACGGACTCTAAGGGAGGGCCCGGAATCCACATAATCAACCCTTGGCTATTCCACTGGTAGTTGGTATAAGAAAAATTTATTTTTGAAAATAAACTATATCTGTATTATCCTTTATTTACGTCTTTGTTTTAGTCCTGCTAATCAGTTTCTATCGCATGCAGAAAAGACTTTTCCCCTAATGACCGTGGATCCAATGCTTAGACGTATCAAATTTCCCTCGTTTAATTTACATTGGCAAATTCAGTATATGAAGAGAATTCGTACCTATATTTCATATTCAACCTTAACAACTTCTAAGTTGATCCTTGGTACGAAGATAGGGCGGGTTGAATGCCTTTCTATTTAAAATGTACAGGAAACTAGAAACTTTTTTTATGTACTTTCCGATACGTTTTTACCATGAAACCTGAGGGATAGTTATTGGATGAGCTTCTAAACCGTAATATTAATGGACATCTATCACAAATAATTCGATAATAACTGCTTCGTAATTCACTAGCTACCAGACAAAACTGGCCGAGTGGTATATGATTCAAAAGTTATAAACAATACAAATGGTTTTCGATTTCCTCTTCGCTGCTTGCCGCCGTTGTTGCTTAAACTTGAATGACCTTAACAGAGTAACGCTCTCTGTCAGCTACAATGTCTATTTTCTCCTAATTTTGCATCCGTTACTTATTAATCAGCAATCAGATTCATCCAATTCTTCCATATTTCGGACCCCTGTAATAAAACATGTTGCTTCATTCAGTGTCATCAGGTCGTCCGATAATCATCTGACTTCAGTTAGTCCTACTACATCCCAATTTATTTTCTCTCCTTCACTCAGAAGTTCCAGCAGTCGGTCTTCGCTCTTCAAGCTGCGGCAGTTATATGCTGCGAAGTGTAGGGTTGTAGTTCTTTTCTTCATGACGGGCTCCTGCAATACCACCACCTCCATGACATCCGCATGGGTGTTTTAAGGGTGCTTTTACGTCCGGATGAATTTCCATTACAGTAGCTCATCATGATAAATTGTAACTACGTTTGGGGGAGGAAGGACTATAATTTACCCGGCTGTCGTAATTCCGGTTGCTTAATACCACTTTCACTACTTGGCCGGAGATATTGTTGAAGACTTCTTAGCATGGCTGGATTTTGGGTACACATCGCCTCCAACCTTCGTTTGCACCCTTCCGCCCCAATGAGGCAGCGTGGAAAGATATATTTTTATCCTCGTCATCATCAGCCATTTTCAATCTGGTATCAGATGCAGGCCTCCCCAATTGCTTTCCACTTCTCCCTGTTTTGAGATTCTCGTTGCCATGTTACCCCTAAAAACTTGATGTCTCTGTTGCATCGGTTCTTAGGTCTTCTTCTTGGTTTCTTCATATCTCTTGGTGTCCAGTTCAGAATCCAAGGGTTTTGAAAAATTCTTCAAGAACTGCTGTGAATAGGATTGATGATAAGCAATCACCTCGTCGAAATCCCTTCTCAGTCATTAATTCATCCGTTTCTTCGTGCAGCATTACAGAGGCTGTGGCGTCCTCGTAGATTCTGCATAAGAGTTGAATGTGCTCAGCATGTATCCCTCGTTTCCCGAGAGCTTCCAGTGTGGACGCAGTCCTTAACGAGGCTTGCGCACAGTCCACGAAACAGAGTACGAGTGGCATCTTGTATTCTTTTGTTCTGCTGATAATTTCTTGCAGCGTATTATTAATGCGGTCCATATTGCCGAATCGCTTGCGGGATCCTGCTTCTTCTCTGGGCTGGGCAGCATCCATGGTCGTCTTCAGACGTTCGGTTATTACCCTCATGAATGTTTTTAAACGACAGAAAGGAGGCTGATGGTGTGTAATTCTTCCAATCTGCCTTGCATCCTTTCTTGTGAAAAATGGCAGTTCATACATGGTTCCAGTCCTTGCGGATTTTCCCTTGCTTCTTATAGTTAACGAATAACTACGCTAAAATGGGAGCAATCTCTGTTTCACCAATTTTCAGGTATTCTGCCAATACACCATCTGCTCCTCCAGCTTTTCTATTTTTCATCTTTTTCATAGCAGCTATCACTTCCTCTGAGAGTATATCGGGCAAATCTCTTGGGTTTTGTCTTATCTCTCGGCTTTCCTCTTCAACTATTTTCGTCTTCTTGCGTAAGTTGGTGAAGTATTCTATTACTGTCCTCAGTATTGCTTGTCTATTGGAAGCTGTTGTGCCATCTTCTTTCTGTTCGACTGGAATCTGTTTCTTTCCAATTGCTAGGCGTTGTCCGGCCTTCTATATGCTCTTGTTGTTTTCTATAGCCTCTCTGATAGACTTGCAAAGCTCGGAATATTCGATGTCATCTTTTGGGGTGCTTGAATTCTTCAATTTCTTTCGGCGTTTCATCAATTGCCGAGTCTTCTCACTCAACTCTCTGTCCTTTGGTATAGTAAATTGGAAATGAGATCTTACTACATGAGGTAATTATCTATTGCATGTGGTAAAGAGCTATCCCAAGATGATTCTGTGTTTAGTGCTATATCGGTGCAATGATCTCCCATAAGAAATACACGAGAACGATTTTAATATTTTTATGGAGCACTTACCGGAAAGATGGATAGCTATAACCCGGAATGTGAATATTAGCCGTGACAATGTATTTTATTCGAAGCTGACAGCCACCAAGTTGCCACTGGCTTCGACGTCAGGGGGTGTTATATATTCTTCTCTTAGAAATCTGGGAAAGTTGGATTTTGTATGCTTACACTTCTCGAAAAGATTAGAACTGGATTTGTTCCTTGCGTTGGAATTTCCCAAGTGATTGATTACCAGTACGGAATTCTCCCATAAGAAACACATTGGTGCGATATTCAATATTTATTTTGGGACATTTCCTGTAAAGATATTTACCTATAACCCCTCATGTGTGTAGAAGCTGTTATGATGTTTTATACTCGCATTTGACAGCTTCTAAGTTGATACTGGATTCAATACCAGGGCGAGTTGATATGTCTTCCATAAGAATTATGTGAGGATTTTATTCTGAGGCTTTTCCCGAAACTGTAGATATAGATCATTCAAAATGGTCTTTTGTTCGACGGCTGGGCGGTTCCATTTTTTGTGTTTACTACATCGAGGTGGCCTTAAGAATCTTTTTTAGTACTTCCCGATGAGGTAGATCTTGGTAGACACACTTCGAGGATAAAGACTAAGCTTTTCTTATGTATTCATATTTCACGTGTTCAAAAGTGACCCGTGGTTCTACTCCAAGTCCCTGGAACCGATCTACCGTAAGAAATTAATGGGAAATTGAGTATGTGCGAACTAAGAGGCTTGAAGTTTCTGTGGCTATCTCAAGGAATGCTTTGGACCCACGATGGTGTCGACAGCCTCTCTTAACTATTTTTTAGAGTATGCAACAGTGAGGTCTCTAATTTTTAATGAGAAGTTTCTTATTCCCAGTCTTCGTTTCTTACTCTCAAGACAAGAGATTTTTAAGAATTATCCCTTAAGCGTTGTGGCTGGAATAATTGCGAAAGCGCGGAGTTCTATAGGGCTGTGAATGTAAAAGAGGTGACATCACTTGAAAAGATGTGAATTTAGATGAAGCTATTTTTGAACTCAGTCAGAGTCCGCAAATGATCATAAGGAGGAATTTTACAAGTGTGCTTAATTTGTATAACTCTCGCTGTTTCTTCATCTCATCCGATGAATACCTTTCCAATTCTCTTGACCCTTACGGTGTCGAGCTTCTATAGCTTCTGTCGAGCTAAATGTTTAGCATCTCTTGTGTTGCCTCTTTCGACTTTTTAGCACTTCGGCATTCTCTTGTAATTCTCCGTTACTTCACCGGCATTACTTAATTCTGAGAACAGATATCCAAAGTATTTTGGATCACATTATAAGCAATGACACTGATAAGAACTCTTAGACTACTATTACCTAGATCTACTTGGTAATACCTCTCATAAACGTGGAAATATTAGTTACTGCGCTTTCCTTGATAGAACCATCACTTTTTCTGCGTCAATTTCTCTCGGAATTATGTCATCATGGAAAAAACTCACTCATGCTAAAGGATGAGCTTATTTATTCATCTGTTGCCGGACGTGAACGAAAACAAAAATACGATACGACTCTTACTACATGGAGACAATAATTTCATTAATCGTGTAACCTTCACTTAAATTATTTGATATCAAAGCGCATTTAAAACTTATTCTTAAGTCTTTTAAATTAGATTGAAAAGATTTTTGCACAAGCATCTTCTGCGCGAAAGCCAGTAAAAAATAAGTTTTTGAGAGAAATATTTATTTTTTTTTGAATTTGAGAGAAAATATTACACCAAGCAAACAAAACCTTTTTGAGGAATTTATTCAAATGCGACCACAGAAGCCTAGTTACTCCTGTTATTTACATGAATGATGAATTCCATTAGGGTGAGATAAAAGCAAAAATATTCTAACTATTAGTATGGTATCTTACAAACCGCTGCCCCTCCCAGCTCTTCGCTGTCGGCCAAATTTTAGCGTAATATAGTTTTCTCCTTCCTTCTTCTCCCACGCTCTTTGCAGCCCCCCTCCCTCCCTTACGATCTCTATCCCCTCCACCATACCTGCTTGCTATCTGCTGCTTCTACGGCTTCTACCTCGCACCGTGTTGAGTCCAGGAGGAGAGAAAGTTGACCGCGATGAGGCGTAGGTTGTCTGAGTACGAGTTGTATTTCATCTTGAGATATCTTATGCATTAATTTTCGCCCCATGCATGTTTATTTAGCGTAGTAAGAATTGCAAATCTGTCGAGCAGCAACTGTCAAAATGGGAGTTACTTCGCCTAATCAAGGTAAGTTAATTTTTGTTCGTTATTTATACCTTGATTACCTGATATCAGGTATATGCCATATTTTATTTATTCTCTCTTTTTCCATATCTGAGTAAGCATGTACGACGTCAATTGACGTGTAATTTGTTTTAAATTGGCGGATTAATCAGTCAGTCAGCAGTATTTATGTGTTATTTATTTTTCCTCGTATAATAGTTTACGCCCTAAGAAAGCATACTGTCCAACAAACGTGATGCGTTCAAACGGTTGAGATCTATGTATCATTGTTTTATGTTTTCCTCATCTCTTCAGATCTTATTATTTATGGTTCAATTTTGTAAAAAATCTGCTCTTTTAGGATTTTCAGATCTAATCTGTCTTTATCCTATCAATATCTTTTTGATTTTGTAATTAATCATACTTCGGGATTATCTGATAGTAAATTACCGATCAATGCATTGCAATCCTTGAGACATTGGGAGGTAGTCTACTATTGCTCAAATGTTATGTATTAACACCTAACCACCTGTTGTCAAGTTTGCCCTTTTCGAGGTTGCTGCAGAAACGTCACCGGCTGAGGTATAAGCGTAGGTGATTGGAGTGTTTGGAATGTTCCAGGTGCGGCTTGTGAATCCGACAGTGTAAACAAGAATCGAAGAGCTTTTAATTGATTGTAGGGAATAGATAAATAATGTCAACCTTACACTTTGCATCCCGTTTTTCAACCTGTCTACCACCCGAATCAGTTTATCCTATGTATTCTCAGGTCTATAATGATAGTAGGTTCAAATATGGGTCATTTTTTAATGAAATATTACATCTTTCTCTACATACAAATTTGCTGTAAAGTGAATATAATTGAAATTTAAAACCGCTCGGATACATTAGTTTCCTCGTTTAATACACGTATGAATCGCATGAATTTCCGCTGTTAGCTTGCTGACTCTTTGTTTTTAATTTTATTGCAAAAGGCGAACTGTAGCTTGCACCCTTCGATTGCACCTTTCTTTCGTTTGTCTTAGAGTGACTTTAACGTTCAAAGTTGTCACTTTGTGGGAGGCTTCAAACTTTCATGAATGAGAACGGAGTCATTAAATGACCATTTTGTTCACAAGAATTTTGGTTCAAGTTCATGCTGGTTAAGAATAACTTTTTTCCGGTAGTCCATGTGTTTGCATTGGTATAATAAAGTTACAGCTCAGCAAAATTTCAATCAATATTTAGACCTATAAGAGCAGAGATGGGTACCCTATCATTTATTTTTAATTTCTTATCGTGTTTATGAATGACTTTTTATATCAATAAATGGCCGTTATTGACTTAATTAAGTAGTAAATGTCCCTATATCATAGCATAATTGTCTTGCAAGTCTTTTAGTTCTTATTTTTTTACAATTAGTTGACAAATTGTTGATAATCCTTAGTATGGAATTAGTAGTCATAGTGAATTAAAGGAAGGATGTATGAGTGTTAGGTGATATTACTGAAAAACTTGAACTGAATTTTGTGAAAGGAGGTGTTCAATGTTATAAAGTTTTAATGCAACCTGTTTTTGAGCTGCAGTTGGAGTAATTAAGTATTAGACTTTGTTAAACTTATTGGAAAGAACAATGGCAGAGATAAGGAGAGCATATAACAAAGAGCTGAATAATATGTGGAACAAAATATGTCTTGAGATTAAATAATAGAAGAAGGTAAACGTGTTGGAAGAAAGGGTGAATAGGCAAAGAAAAGACGATTAGGCCATTGAGGAAATGATAGAATACTTAAGCTTTTAGAAACTGAAGGATAGATTGGATATATGCATTTGCTACAGACTGATAGCAAATTTTTACTTATATAGCAGGTTAGGTTGCAGCAAATGAAAGAAAGCCTGGTCGAAATAAAATTTAGCACTTTAATTCTTCAATAATGCTAAAGAACAGGGGAAAACACACACTGCACTCGTTCCTCTCTCACAAGTCTTGTTAGTTTGCCACCACCACTCTCACTCTCACTAGCAGACATCAAACAAATAAAAACAAAAGGTATACTGTTACACTTAATACTATTATTAATAATCTAATTTATAAGGCCCCAGATATTCATATTATGTATGAGTATGAGTTATGCTGAATAATGGCATTAATTAAGGTTTCTCATTATGCAATGATATGAAAAGTGTTACTCGAAGAGTCATTGTGCTTCACTAACATGGGCTTGTTCTGCTTATAGCATTCTGGCTCAGTGAGGAAAGCAAGGGAAAACTACCTCACACCTCATCTTACTTAGTAAGCCACATTTCCCTCTCCTAGCTCCTCATACCCGATGGTGGAGGGGGATGAGATCCCAACTGGCTTTTCCACAGAATACTTTACTGACATATGAACAAAATACATGAAGATAAATATCAAATGATATTATTATATGATACATTACATGATATATACACATGGAAAACACTATAAATTATACATGAAGATAAATAAATAAAATTATTCGGTTGTTGTCATTCATTTGTTTGCACCACTGCCATACCAAAATAAAATAAACTAACGTGCTCAAGTCATTACAGTTGGGGGTGTTAATCAATTAGTGGAACAGAATGGGATGGGAGCCCACCATTTGAAAACAGTTGTGAAATTTCCCAGATTTTTTGGCGACTCTTTGCTTACCCATCAACTAACACTTTACAGTATTTCGTAAAATTTGCATTGGTGATTGATATATGATCATATGTTCATTGTTAGAATGATGAGAATATTTTTGTTTCGTCATTACTTCTTTATTTTCTCTTTAATGGAAAGGACTTTTTGAATCACTATTTGATCATATTGATTGATGTTTTGATGAGATGCTACCAAGAAACTATTATTTGGACTCCCTCAATGTTCAGTTTTTGATATCAATTTTACCTAGCTTTGCAAATTACTGTTTGAAAGATTCCATAAAATTTTCCCTGTATGTCGTAGTAGTTGTAGGTGTTAACTAACCATGATGATCTTTAAAAATAACTAACGAACACTCAAGTTCTTTGATATGTTATATTTATTGCAGAAATTCTCATCCAATGGTACTTGGGAAAGTGTGAGTAATAGGTTCGGGAAACTTATATGACTGAAAGATTATTAGAAATAAAACTAATTGATTATGTAAGGGTAAATTGACAACCTGAAACCTTTTTAATCAATAGTGATCAGGTTAATGTTCTAGAAAGTTGTACTGGTCTTTTCTTTTTCATTTTAGTGAAATATGATGATTGAGAACCCCTGGTCTAAGGCTTATAATAATGTAGAATAATCTCTTTCTGTAGCTTCCAATCAGGATCAAAAGCATTATGCTGAATGCAGAAAAATTATGCATTATAAGAAAATTGTGGGCTCTTGGGTAGCCTAGTGGGCAACACGTTCAACTTTGGTGAAAGCTGTCCTGGGTTCGATTCCCGGTGGGAAATGGTGGGATTCACATGCAAAATGACCTAAGCAGTCGAAGCACTTTTAAACAATGATAGTAATATACTAATACTAAGAAAATTGACTATTTATTTTATACAAAAGAACTGAAAGAGTGGGTTTTGTTTTCCAAACAATTGTTTATAAATATATAAAGACATTTTATATCTGGAGTGTGAACTACTGATGGTGATGACTTTAGAATGTACTTCAACCTCATGATTTTGAAATTAGAGGTGAAGATGAGAGTTATACCCCATTGATTTGGGAATTTAACTGTAATTCAAATTTCTGTTATTTGATTAATTCACTCAACTTACATTTAGTCAGTGTACATGTGTGTTGCATTAATATTATCTGTTTTGGATTTGCCATTTTTAATGAACAGCAAATAGAATATTTTAATTACTTTAAATGTCACAACCATCTTTAAGGAAAGGAACATACTTCCCAGACTTTATTAGATTAGCTTTAGATAAAATATATGGAAAACTGGATAAAAAAAACTTATAGATTTAGTACATACTAAATAAGTATTTTCTTGATGGAGAATTAGGTAAATTGCCTACGGTTTCAATATATTTCAACAGCATATGATTGAAGTATTGAATTGAATAAAATAGAAATAAATTGATATTTTTAAATCAAAAATTTTAATCTGAAATGTTTTATTGATTTTTAAGTGAGTAAATAGATCAGATTTTAATGGAAGAGGCAATAATTTTTCTCGAGTAGAGTTTGCTTTGCCCATGTTTTGCCTTGTCTTTAAATTGTAATTAGTGTTCAAACTCTTTCATGATGAAATGTGTGTGTATAACTTAAGGAAAACTACAAACGTGCTTGAAATGAGCTTTTCATATCTTCAAAGGTGCATAATTAAATATGCATCATAAGGTCGTGGATGATAATTTCAATTTTCATTTTAACTGTAGTGTTTGTACAATATTTTATGATTTGAAAGGACTTAAGTGGAGATGTCTTGTATATTTTTAAAGAGTAACTAATGGTTAATAGAGAATTGCATTAGATAGTCAATATATTTGATATTCAACCATCAAGTAGTGAGATTTTAGATATTGCTGATCCATATAAAAGTATTACAGACTAGTAATTTATGAGAGAATTGATTTTTATTTAATAGTAAGTGCATGTAGTTGATCATCCAAGTCTTGGATAACAGAAGCTCCATGTTACATATTTGCATGCTTTGCCTTTTTCACTTATAGATGTTCCAGGAACAACACCTAAATTACTCTTGCTGTAACTGTACCATGACAGTTTAGTGTAGTCAAGCAAATGTTGGTATAAAGTCTAGGAAACTCAAATAGAACAATTGAGAACTGCACCTGGACAATTGATGTATACAATATGAAGGAAAGATTAAATATTTTATTTAAACAAGTTGGACTGTCAAAGATATTTTAAAAATTGTAATACATATCTTTCTAGCAAAAGGCATGGAAATAGCACGTTTATTTCATGATTTAAGACCACAAGATGACCCTCATTATCTGAGTTCTTGATTACGCAGGGGGGCCCTGGTCCACATTAACTGGGATGATCGAGGCACTGTTGTGTAAGGGAACCAAAGAATGTGAATACAAAAGTGAAGAATTTATTTAAGATTAACTTCCTCCAAGTTATGACCAAAGTAGATGAGTTTTTAGTAAATCATTTAAGAATACATGTACAATTAAGAATTAGAATTACATGCAATGTTTTCTTTAGAATGATAGCAGTTTCTCTAATATTGTAGTACCCTAATTGATATTTGTTTTTTCTAATTACTTTGAAGGTCACCATGCTCTAATAAATGGGACTAGTGGGAATAATATCATCTCTACAAGAGTAGAACAAAATGTTGGAATTGAAACAAGATCATCGGAAAGGAACCTTTGTAAATGTTGTCCATATGGGTATCATATTGATGTGGATTTTGTACGTTTTTGTGAAGCTCTTACTGGGAGTGAGGGATGGGGAGACACAGGTAAAAGGATTCGTAGAAGTAGGCGGCGTCAAAGGCAATCAATGGAAGGATTACTTGGTCTCACTGGACCATCAGTTTGGCTCATGGAACATCATCTCCCAAAGGTATTAAATGACCCTTGTTTATCTTATTCTTCTGCTAACATTTACCAAGAATGTACCAATCTTGAGTTTACTCTCAAGAGAAATAGAAAAAATATTACTTAAATAATCATTTTTATTAAGCTAAATTAAAACAAGTAGTATTTTAAACTGCAGAAACAGAATCTCTTGTTGTCATATTACTGTACACTTTTGTCATCTTTTACAATAAAAATACTCTATTCAAGATTATATAGTGGAAATATTTGTCAGAATATTCGGATCAACCAACATTTTTGCAAATTCAGCCCTCCTTTTCCTTAATATGGTTAAATCTAAAAATTAAAGTTAAGGGTTAGATGTAAGAAGAGACTAATAAGTCTCTATCAAGCCCTTAAATAAAGACATTTTATTATTGGTTTGCTCCATATATCCATATTACTGCTTGTAAATGTGAATGTTTTACTGGAAGTAGTGATCCTTGTAATAAATGTAATGTCACTAAATCTTTTAAAGGATGCCATAATCCACACGAAAAGCAAAGGCTGGTCTTTTGATTTTTTTTTATTGGTGGTCATAGTTAAAATTTGTTGCATAGTCTATCATCACAGCTGGTATTGGTAGCCAATGAGTATGATCGATGGTTTATTTATTTGCGTTTATTGTGATGCTATTGTGACAGATTCCGCAAGAATGGCCAGCGACAGCTGTTGCACCTGACCCAGCTGGTGCATCTGCAATGGTAAAAGATGCATTACAACAGGCAGTTCTTGATTTTGAAGATACCTTGAAAAGGTCATCCCATAAAGGAATATTAAAAGATCAAAGGGGCATCATTTCCATTGATGGAAATCGACATCAGAAAGAAGTACTGCACATAGCATATGCACCTGCATCTCCTAGTAATGTCTGTAAGTTCCATGCTTTGAAGATAAATAATTTTACTTGTCAGAAGTGCAAATAAAATATTTTTCTAGTATTCTCAACACTTAATTACTCTAAAAATGTCCCTGTACTCTAAAAATCTTTCTCTCTTACAGCTTCTATGCCATCACAATTGCCTGTTCATCCGAATTCTACTTCAAGAAGAGAGAGAGATTCTGCCTCATCCACTTCATCTTTGATCTCCACGACATCCAGCATTATGAACCATGTTCCTGCTTCTACTGGCCCTCTTCATGTTTCCACCTCAATGTCTTCCACCCAGGAAATTGTACATGAGAGCTGTAACAAGATATTAACAACCTGCACATCAGATACCAATCTTCATGGGCAAAGTTCTGTTTATCATCAGCATGACTCAGATGGTGGTAGTGTTGGGAGCAATGCATCTGGGGGACTTAGTACAGAGGCTTTGCAAGTACGAATATTTCTGAAGAGTAGAGAATGAAAAATAAGCATAATTTGTATCCTATCTCAAAATATGAGATCAATTTTGTAAGATGAAATTTTCTTACAATGGGCATTTCAAGATTCTTTTACATATGAACATTTTGGAAAAATATTGCATAGGAATTTCAAAATTTTACTTCATAGTCACCACAGCAGCTCAAGTATTTGTCTGCCAAAGTTAGGATGTACAACTGTAGTATTTACAAACTGTAGAATTTTGGATTTGGATTTACCTGCCTTTCTATTTTAACGAGTCTAAAAGGAAGAAGTAACCTTAATGGTGGATTCATCTTCCATTTATAATGTGAAGTGAAAAAAGTATGTGTAAGGAAAAGATTGATAATACTTCAATGAAAATGAAGTCTATTGCTTTAGAAAAATTCATAACTTAATCTTGTATGTGAGATGAATGGAAAGATAATTATGACTACCGTAATTAATTTAGAATCATGGAATTTTCTTAAATTTCCTAGTAGGGAATTCCCATTTTTTTCATCATCTGTAAAATTTCATCTACCTAAGGTAACATAAGACATTTAAGCCATTTGTTATAAATGAATGTTTAAGCCTTTGCCTTGCAGTAGTGTTTCATTATGTGAATAGTAAATACTGTACTAATTAAATAAGTACTGAGTGATGCAGCAGTATTCCAAGTCATGTTGTTACTTAAATCTTTTACATGGGTATATACTTTGGTAATTCCTGGTTCTAGATATTTAATTATTGTTTTTTTGGAGAGTGAAAGGTAAGGTGGCATTTTCATAGCATTTCCATTCTAAATTGTTTATCCAGAAGAATTTTATCTACCTCTGTTCATAATCCATTGAAAATATCAACCACTCATGTTTTATAGTTATGACTAGAGAAGTTAATTCAGGTTTATCTAAAAATGACAATTCATTAGAAATAGAATTGGTAGTTGTTTATTCATTCTTATATCAGAGCACTGAGAGGAGATTTTTCTTCCTATCAGAATATTCGAGAGCAGATGGCCCTGAGCTTGGAGAAGATGAAGGAAATGGAGGAAAAGTTGAAGCTGATACCCATTTTACAGGTTAGTATTGTTGTGTCTACACTGCATTTTTGGAGCTACTTTTCAAAGGCAAATGTAGTTTTGAAATTAATATAATTTACATTTAAAAAAGAGAAAAAACATGTACATTATTTANTAATTTAATTTTCTCAAACATTGTCAACATTTTTAGACACTTATTGAAAACTTTTGTGATTAATTTGATTTGTGTTGGATAAATTCTTCAAATCAAATGATTGTTTCATTTAAACCCTTAGTTTCTTGTGTAACCTCTAGATTATGGTGTTTCTATGCAATCTTACAAAAAATTCAGTTCACTCAGTAAGAGCTCATTCTGTATTATGTAAAGGCCTTGGCATACCTTGCATGTCAAAATTTTAAGATCAGGTTTCTCCGAAATCTTTATGAATAAAATTATACTCGTTGTTGTAGGTTGACTTTCCTGTTATTGTTGATATTTATAGCTGATTATCTGATTCATACTCCAATTCTTGGTGTTTTAAATCCTAAGGAGATTAACTACCCATAATTTCATCAACAAGAGCTAATTATATTTTGCATATGTAGTTAATTATCTTTTGGTGGACATATATGTTGATATTTAAGCTGATTTGAAATTTTATTTCTTTCAGAGAGCTGAAAGAGGCATCAACTGCAACAGATGAACCATTAGAATCTGGCCAAGATGAGTTTAGTTCAAAGTATCATTTTGAATCTTTTGAATCTCCAGTCATGAAACCATTAGTTATCATTGAGAAAAGAGATTTTGACTGTCAGACAGTACTTGAAGATGAAAGTGATGAATCTAGGAAAGAGTTGGTTACAAGAGATGTTCAAGTGCAAGCAAACTTGCAACGGTCTATTTCCATAAGTAGAGAAGTGCAAACGTATAAAAGCAAACTGTCCCATATGCAGACTCAAACTCAGGGACGAGTTACTAGGGATATGTCAGTTACCGCAAAGCCCATTTCTAGGGAAGCTTCCATTTTTGCAAAACCCACTGTTAGAGACTTTTCTGGCTCTTGCAGTTTATCTATTGAAAAGGATAGCATGTCTGTTTCTCTTCTAACATTAGGAGTCAAATCCACCCAAGAAAGTGGCAACACCTCTATTTCCAAAGCTACAGATACAGCTGGTCTTGTAGTTTCAAGTGATGTGGCTGTTAGTGTGTCCATTTGTGACCCTCAAGTTACAAAAGTAAAGCCTGAAGAAACTTCTGTCTATCCAATAATATCTGTGGAAGCTGCATCAGAAGAAATGGCGGAAGACGACAGTCATGCATGCAGAGAAGAAATTGTGGTGAATACAAATGGTACAGAAGAATTGGAAAGTACCAGAAGAAAGACCCTGCTGAGGCAGGATACTTACACTGAATGCAAAACTGAAGTTCAGTCTTCTACTACAGTTGAGGTTATGAGTGACAATGAGAGGTTGAGGTAAATATAAAACATAATTTCAATCAATCAAATACCTACTGTATCATCTGAATGATCTATGGAAAGTAAATAATAATGATTATTATTCTTGTTGTTATTATAATTATTATCATTAAGCTTGTTAATTACACTGTCCACATTTCTCTAAAATCTACATGTATTTTCCTGCAGTTCTCAGAATTTAACAGATACCTCAAAGTGCTATTTAGAGATGAGAAGACCTTCACTAAGCTCTGATACTGAAGCCTATGGAGCGGCATCATATGAAGGCATGGTGACAGAAGATGAATCATTGCACCAATATATGATCACTGAGAAGTCCTCATATCATTATACCAGCAGGAACACTAACAGAGAAAAGTAAGTCAAGAAATACAAAAGTATATCACTTTCCAAAGCATGATTATAACTTTTCCTAAGCATATTTTTAGCTTTTGTGCATTTTTGGTATGAGAAGCTTATAGCAATAAATGAAGAATAATTAGCTTCTATTTATTATTTTTAGTATGCTGTTATGATGAATGACGATTTATTATTAAAGATTGAAAAGGTTTCCTCTAAAATATTATGTAATAATGGAAGCAAACATGGAGTGAAATGGGAACAAAATTGTATCAGAACAAAGAAGAAATTGTCAGCAATACCAGTGCAGTCTTTGTAAAATAATATAAACATTTTTGTATTTGCAGGTATAAATTATCATGAAGTCAAATCTCTTACAAATGACAGTACACAAACAACTCAAACAGATTTCTTGCAAGAGAAAAGAGATGCTGCAGTATGTTGCAGTGTTTTGACAAGAGAAGTCGGAATCTGCTCCCAACAGCTTAGACTGCGGGATGTCTCAACAAATACAATAATACCTCAAGAAAACAAAAAAACTAATTGTAAACCCTTGGTGCTAAGTCCAATAGTTACTGAATCTATACCTTCAGAAAGTCCTAAGAAAGTGATGCACACATTTTCAATGACTGAATTATCTGGAAGGACATGGTGTTTTGATGCTGAGCATCCACTTGTTGTGAAGCATCGCTCAAGAAGTCCTGAGAAAAGGTCAAAGTAAGTCTATTTTTATAATAAAGTATTGAGCTGCAACTTGAAATTAAATGGATACATTTATTATACTTTGTAAATAAAATGTTTGTAAGTAAAACATAAATTGCCATTGAAGTTTCACAGTAAAATAGTGTGATAGTAGTGTAATGGTATTTATATTCTATTTTACTTTGCAAAAAACTATATCCATTGTAATAAAGTTCTACCTAGTTAACCCTTCTCTTATTGATTATACAGGGTAATTTAAAAGTCTTGTTATGATTACAGAAAATCAGAACTTCTTTATTTTTCAACATAGATACATGAAACAAAGATGAAAATGTTACTAAATACATCAAGTTTTATTTGTTAT
>KZ308408.1:1493126-1509111 GCA_000376725.2 Ladona fulva | reverse complement strand
AAAATTTAGGTGACTTTTTATTTATATAACATGAAAACGGTGAAAAAATTTCAGTTTAGATATATGATTTCTTAATAGGTGAAATTGATTTGCAAAAGGATGAATTTGTTTTGTAAAAGGGTGAATTTGATTTGTAAAGGGTGAATTTGATTTGCAAAAGGATGCATTTGATTTGCAAAAGGGTGAATTTGGACTGCCAAACTTGTTAGCTAGAAGACTGTAATCCTAAATTATTTACATCTTTATATGAAAATATTTATTTACCCTTTCTTTGCTATGCTTAGAAATGTAGCATTATAACTGCATTGTCAAAATCTTCAGCAATGGTTACACTACCAGTCTATTACTTCTAAGTTATTGCTCATCAAATTCATGAAAGATTTCAGCTCCTGAAGACCACACAACAGATTTTATGAAGTCATAGGATGAAAACACCATTTTTCTAAAAATACAAACAAAACTTAATTTCCCCTCGGTGTGGGTTCCTCCACGTGGTGAGGGGGAGGCACAGGGAGGGCTCTCATGCTTCATCACATCTTTTTCTCACCATCAATCACTCCATCATTTTCTTCTACTCATCTGTTGCTGGCCCTCTCTGTGTGCGGAACGCCCACCCATGCGTGGCGACCCATGTCGGAGGGAATGGGGATCCTGGTGGCTGAGGGGACCTCCCTTGGGGGGGAGGTATCCCCAACACTCTACTTCGGCCCCTGCCTCTCCTAGACGGGTGGCTGGGAGCTAACCCACTCCCGGTCAGTCGGCGGCTGGGGAGCCGGGAGGCTCTTTTCGAGCGTACGCCAGCTGGGTAGTTTGGGGCCACTGGAGCTGCATTAGTCTAGCAGGGAGAGTGGCTGCTGAGCTATATCCTTGAGGTAGCCCTGATGCTGAAGTTCAGCATCCCCTTGTTGGGCTCCGTGGTGGGTGGGGAGCCTCGGGGATGAAAATTCATTATCCAAATGGATGATATACCAACCAACCCTCAAAATAAAAAGTTGCGGGTAGAAGCTGAGGTGAGAGAAAGTAACGGCGAAGAGAATTTCTTCGTAATATCAAGTGTTATAGACGGTGCATTCAAAAACTATCCCCCTTCGCTCTACACAGAGTGCTGAGGTTCTTAGCTGGTGAAGTAGCCTCAGCTAAGCGTCTACGGGATGGTTCATTGCTGGTGGAGGTGAAGGATAAGAAGCAGGCAGCAAAATTAAAGACAGCCACGATGTTTCACGACATGGCCGTTAAGGTGGAGCCTCACCAAACCCTCAATTATGTTGAGGGGGTGAATTATAGTTATGAACTATTGAACATGGAAGAGGAGGAAATTTTAAAAGAATTAGCTGACCAGGGAGTTGTTGCGGTGAGGAGGATCAAGTCACGGCATAATGGTAATTTAATGGACACACCAAACTTGTTCCTCAAGTTCGCCAGAACCACCTTGCCTTCTAAGATACATGCAGGATACCTCTCCCTAACTCTCCGGCCATACATCCCTAATCCCATGAGGTGCTTTAAGTGTCAAAAGTTCGGACACACCTCTTCCAGGTGCTCTGAGATGGAGAGATGCAGATGTGGCAAGCCAAAACATGAAGACCCTGCTGGCAGCTCCCAAATACCTGAATTGCCAAGGAGACCACCCATCTTGGTCACCTATATGCCCAAAATTCAAGGAAAAAAAAGCCATCCAGGAAATAAAAATCATGAAAAAAATGTCTTACATGGAAGCAAAAAGGGAACTGAAGGTATCCAATGCACAACCTAAAGGTCCTTCATATGCCGCAATAGCCGCTAGGGTGGTAGAGACAAGGAAGATGGGTACCCAGACGCACCTCCCTCCTGTCTGCTCCCCCTGTAAAACCATACTCACCAATTTTACAGAAAAACCGTTAGCAAAAGCAGTTCAGGAAAATAAAAACACCCCACCAGCAGCTAAACAAACCACAAGCCGTACATGCCCTTCACCAACAAGAAAGAACTCATCCCAATCTGACATGGATGATATTTCCGAAGAGGAATTAACACGCCAAATTTTATCCTTTAAAAAGAAGAAGAAAGGGGGTCGAACGAAAATCTCCCGATAAATCGGGAAACACATCACAATGCCACCCAGATTCTTAATGTTGCAATGGAATTGTAATGGTTTTTATTCTCACCATGAGGAACTAAAACTTTTAATTAACAATTTTAACCCCGATGTCATATGTCTCCAAGAGACTCATTTTAAACAGAATGACAAAGGCTTTATTAAAGGTTTTAATGTTTTTAGATATGATGACACCAGTGGAAACAGAGCTAGGGGAGGAGTGGCTGTTGCCATTCGGGAAACTATGTATGCAACCCAGGTAAATCTTAATTCACCTCTTCAGGCTGTGGCAGTGAGGTTTGGAATTCCGCACATGACAACCTTTTGTAATGTCTACCTACCTGAGTGGGCACCAGTAACACGTGCCAACCTTGAAAGCCTGATCCGAGAACTGCCGAGACCCTTTGTTCTCCTGGGTGATTTTAATGCACATAACACCCTATGGGGAGACAACATGAATGATACAAATGGCAGAGGTCATCTTATTGAAGAAATATTAAGTGATTTTAACCTGATTTTATTTAATAATGGGGAGAAGACACGTTTTAACTCTTTTAATGGTGAATCCTCTGTGATAGATCTAGTCATGAGTTCCAGTTCCATTGCAACATCTTTTAATTTTTCTGTTCATTCTGACCTGTGTGGCAGTGACCATTACCCGTTATTTTTAGAAAAACCCGGAGTCATGCCAGATCATTTCATTCATCCAGGTAACTGGATCTTATCGAAAGCCAACTGGCACACTTTTAAACAGATTTTTAATTATATTGACAACCCAGACAGGGGCACGTTACAATGCGTAGAAGCTTTTACTGCTGCTATCATTAATGCAGCCTGTGCCTCCATCCCAAAGTCAACAGGTCAACCAGCTCGACACTGTGTCCCATGGTGGAATGAAGAGTGTGCCGAGGCCATCCGGAAGAGGAAAAAGGCATTACATATCTTCCAAAGATACCCCACCACCAGGAATCTTGCTGCCTTCCGGAGATTGAAAGCAAAGGCTCGGCAAACAGTAAAATCTGCAAAAAAAGCTTCCTGGATGGAGTATATCTCCAAAATCACTCACAGAACTCCTGTTGGAGATGTCTGGAAGAAAGTTAAAAGTATTGTTGGCACTCACCACAGCTCTCTCATCATCTACCTCAAAGATGACAACCAGATACTGACCTCCTCACAAGACATCAGTAATGCATTTGGTCAGCATTACTCAAATATGAGCAGCAATGACAATTATGATGACTCCTTCCACCTTATCAGAGACAGTGTGGAGGCCATTCCTATCAACTACCAAGTGGGAAATGCTTCTGCTCCCTATAATGACAACTTCAGCATGTGGGAGTGATCTGCTGCCATAGGGAGCACGAAAGACTCTAGCCCTGGTGTTGACCAGGTACACAATGCGTTCATAAGGAACCTACCTCCCTCAGACATGGTGGAGCTTCTAAAGATATATAATAAAATCTGGTGTGAGGGGATATTCCCAGAATCTTGGAGGAAATCTATCATCATCCCAATCCGAAAGCAGGGCAAAGACAAACTCCTGCCCACCAGCTACCGACCGATTTCCTTAACTAGCTGTCTCTGCAAGTTGTTGGAGAGGATGGTAAACCGACGATTAGTCTGGCACCTGGAAAAGCATACACTACTGTCAGAAATTCAATGTGGGTTCCAACAAGGAAGATCCACATTAGATCACCTGGTTAGGCTGGAAAATTTTATACAGGAAGCATTTCTTCTTTGCCAACATGTTGTTGGCATCTTTTTTGACATTGACTCAGAAATTCAGAGAAAATGATAAAATTAAATATGGAAATACCGAAGGAATAAAATAAAAAAAAAAGAATGAAAAAAGGTCATCGTGATATGTATTCCTACCGAATCCATTACAGTGACAAACTCTCTCCAGCACATAGACTATATAGACTTTTTACCTAATAACCCGTAGTCATAAAAATGTTTGTAAAATGAAATGAGTGTTGCAAACAATTAGTTGGAAGAAAATGATGGTGATATGTCTTGTATCGTAATACAAGTAGGCAATAACGTTCTCATTCTTTTGGACTTCAAAGGCATGCATCGACTCTACGAATTATGCGTGTAATAAAAGAACGGTCACCTTATCATTCCAATTACTTAAATACGATTAAAATATTCTTTTGTGGCAACGCAGGATCCTACTCTGATAAACGATATTTACTATTTTCTCTTTGAATTTAGCTACGTTATTTACGGAAAGATTGCCATTAGCTGTTTAAATTAATATCAGATAATAAATATAAACTCACTTGCAATTTTTCTGGTCACGAATTAATATTTTCTCATTACCATTTATGCGCACAGGATGCCTTGTTTGGTAAATAGTAAACATAAACAGGTGGTCGTAATGTGAATGTTATTGATACATCTAACTTTCCAGATAACTTAGACCTGCTTCATACATCAATGTGGTGTAGTTACATTTTTGGTTTCCATTCCTAAAAATTTCAATTAAAACTCGCGTTAACTTGTGAACTAAAATGTAAGATATTTCTGATCTGTTATACGAAACAAAATAAGAAATACATTGTTTGAATTAGTGTAGGAGGAAGAATTGATGGATGACATGAAAATAAAAAAAAGACTTATAAAACGCAGTTGTAAGTCCTCATTGTGATGAATGGAAGCAGAGCAGTATTCTTGTCATCTGTAAAACAAATACGTAAACTTATTTTCTAGTACTTAGCTACAGTTTCGTGCCGGTAAATTAACACCTTCACGTAGCCGTCGACGTAAGCTACAATGATGTCACTCTGGGGGCTTTTGACGTCTTAGCACTCGGGTCTATCTCGTTGATGCGGCAGCATAATCATCATCATGGGTGGTTTGCTCGCGCAGGCCCTAAGTGTTACTTCTCCAGTTCTGTCTGTCTTCTACACTTCTTTTGATCTCTCTATTCTCTTCTCCATTCTTAAAAAATCCAAAAATTTCACTCTTCTCCTTTCTCTCTTCAGTCTTAGTAGTAGTTGTAGTATTTTAAGGGGATTAAGGGCACCTCAACCTCTTGGTTATTTGCGCCAATACTTTGGTATATATCACAGATTAGTGCTTAAAGTCAGTCCTAAATCAGTAACATCAAAAAAATGAGGATAAAATGAAAGCTTCCTTAGAAGATTGACTCTTTTAATGAAGGACAGATCTTATTTCATATGCATGGCTCCACGGAAATTATACATATAATTAGAAATTGATAATTTTACCTTTTCCTTTGGATTACGATCGAATAAAAATGATGATGAACCTATGGATGATTCGATTGAACCAAGAGAGATAAATAGAAAATTGATGCAGCAATGCTGTCCAAGAGAATTGTGACTGGTGTTGAATTTGCAGCAACGCTTGTCCGATAAACTCAGCAAATCAAATTGTGCTTTTGGAAGGCAATGTTTTTTGAGATGTTCATGGTGCAATGAATATTTGTGTTACTGTTGTTTTTATGACAACTTTCATTCTGATTATTGCCAAGGAGTGTAGTGTTCTCATTTACTGTGATAAAACTAATGAAAATTTTAAATCCTACTACTTCATACAGTTTTGTTTACTTACAAAGTTAAATTTCATCAACTAATTGATGATAAAATGATGCTAATATTATATCTCTGTTTTATTATTTCTGGATTGAAGCTATTAATTCACTTTAAATATCGTATTCATCAATAATGGATTAATAAAGAAAGATTAATCATTTAAAAATTGTGCACAAAATTCAAAGAACTTTTCATTTATCGAAATGGCTCATACTTTGTACTGAAGTTTGATTGATTGATGAGGTACATATTCCCAGAAGTGTATAGTCCAGTTTAGTATGAAAGTTTTTGCTACAATTTTTCAAATTGTACAAGAATTCAAAAGTATTGAATATAAATTTCATCTTCAAATTGGCATTTAAAAAAAATAATACACAAGGATGAAAAGTAATTGCATGATTGTTTCGTAAAGGTTTATTGGAAGGGGCTCTCTAGTCTCAATTTACCCAATAAAGGCATTTTAATTGCATTGTATAAAATGGGGATTTGTTATTATTTTGGTGAATACATTAAATAGTCTTTATACATAATAGGATCTTTACAATAGTTGATATGAATAATCTATACATTAGGCAAATTAGTTAGATCCTATGCAATCTATTTTTCTCTTTCTTCCTTGTTGAATATTTCTGCATAATCATGGTATCGCTTCCGTTTTGATGGCTGTCTATTCTCTATCCTTGGCCTGGTGTCCCTTCATGGAGTTCTTTCTTATTCCTTGTCCTGCTGTGGTGTGGAATTCTGCTGCTGGTCCAGTGGCTGCTGGTAATAATTGGTTCTCGGTGGTCATTTGGTTATGAAAAAAGAAGTAAAGATTTATAGGAATGTACATGTGAATTTCTATACTTAACTGCACCTAGAGTGGGTTTGAATTTACATTGAATAAAAATTTCTGTATTTATTCACTCAATAAATTGCTTGAAATATGGTATATCTAATAGGGGAACGAATGTTAGATTGAATTGGTACTTTGATTTTAGTTATCATGGTTGAGGATGATAATGATAGGTGAGTATAGTGAATCAATTCATATTGTCTGTATGATAAGGGCAGAGGTGTAGCCAAGGAGGTGGCTTTGGGGGTTAAAGCCCCCTCCATGAAAACAGAGCAAACTATAAGCAAGATTATGGTCTGTCCATTGAAAGTTCTGAAATGCACTATGTATACAGGGGAGGGTGTGGGAGTAGCAGTAATAAAACTTGGAAATAGCTAAAAATATTTTTATGCAATTTTATGGAATGCAGCTGTGGAACAGTACCAAAAGCAATATATTTTTATTTATTGGTAATTCTCTTAAAAAATAAATGCTTTATAAATTATGGTTACACAAAAAAAAATTAAAGAAAGTGTAGGGATGGCAAAGACCGCATTCATCGGTGATTCTCATGGGAGAAGAGAGAATATTGATGTATATTATTAGGAAACAGCAGAGAAACTGGATTGGAAATTTCTATGGCATAAAGGTCTATTGAATATGGCAGTAGAGGGAGTGTTGGAGGGAAGGATGAAGAGAGGGAGAATGAGAAGAAAGCTTTTGGATGAAGAAAAAGGAAGAGAAGGATACGCAAAATTTAAAGCTAAAGCCTTGGGAAGGAAATTATTTTAAAACCAATGACGCCAAGGACCTGCCATTTGGCAGAGAATGAATGATGATGATGATGGTTACACAAATGCGTATTAAAACTGATATTAGTCACTAAATCTTCACAATGGTTAATCTTTCCTTACATATGACATTTATAGCACCTCAGTGATCTCAAAAATATCTGTAGAGGATTAACTTATACATTTACTACAAAACCAATGCGAGGAAAAACATTGAATAATTAACTAAAGAATAACTGTAGCTTGGAACAAGAGACTCACTCATTAATTGAAATAAAGAAAATGGAATATAAATGTGACTGCTGAAATATTTAGAGTTGCACATGCTGCTGTTGACTCCCAGAGTGTATGCATAAATATAAATATTTTGTCATTTATTGAATTTTTGGCCAAAGTTATTCCAGTCCTAGGCTTTAGGCAATTTTGTGTTTATGTATTGGCTTTGAAACTACCCCTGCATGGCCAAATCCTGGATAAGTCCCTGGATTAGGGAATATTTAATTATTCCCTACTCTAGTCCTGAATCCCCTGTTATTTCCTCTATTTCTTTGGAAATGGCAGGATTCCCAAAATTGGGATGAGGTGGTGTGGCATAGGAATAAGGGTGCAGATCGATGGGTGTGGTACTGGGAGGGAATAAAATATGAGGTGAGTAGTAGTTGAAACTCGTGCTACCAAGGGGAGTTTGAGTTTTTGCTGTTTGGGTAGGGGAAAGATAAAAGTGAGAGGATCTGTTGTAGGGTGCTGATAAGGTGGTAGGTCATCCAACTTATCGTGGTTTTGGCACTTAGCTGGTTCTTCCTATGGAGGACTAGTTCCTTCCCAGGAGGCTGTGGATAGGCTTCCCAGCTTGGGTGGACTGAGGCAACATTGGCGATGACCCTCAGGATGTGCCTTTCGGTTGAAGCAGTCTTCTGTTTTCCTCTGGACATTCATGGGTGGGTTGATGCAGGCCTTTCAGCGAGAGGAAGTAACTCAACTGAATAGTAACACCTCAGAACTCACCATACATAAACATTAATGTACATATAATTAGAACATTGGTGGTTATGTCAACAGTAGATTAAATTTGTGTTTAAAACTTTCTTTTTCACTGTGGTCTTATTGCTTGAATTCACATATGTTTTGAATGTTTGGATATAATGTTTATTAATATTTCTTATTGGTGGCTATGGTTAGTGATTCCTGTAAGATCTTCCCTCATCTGGAATTTGTATGTCTACTTTGTCAAGAAGACCTTGTAATCTATGGTAAAAATGTAAAAATTACTTCTGTTTGTCATAATGTACATACATTTTGAAGAAAGGAGCATGCAAATGCTGAAAGAGTGATAAAAGGTCAGATTTACAAAGTATACCTTGGAAAATTTTGACGTATTAGTAAGGGGACCACCTATGTTCCAATACTACTTTACTAGTATAAATTAATAGTTGTGTATACAAATCTCTTCATATCTGAGAGCAAGGAGAAATTGTAGTTAAAATAACTCCTGTCATAAACATAAATTACAAGTAATAAAACTGAGCCAAATTCTGAGGACTTATCTTTAAACATATTGTGACCACATATAGATATTTCCCTCTTATAGCACCATAGGAATCTCCTTAAGAAACAATAGGTGTATTTGTGATGGAATATTCACAGGTAAAGTGACCTTGATTTAAATTATCAAATAAATTAATACTAAACCTTTTATTGCCCTTTTTTAATTTTCTGATGTGTGCATTTTGTTTATAAATTTCGGCCTTCATTTCCTGAATTTCATTTGTTTCTTTTTTTCTTCCTTTCTGCCCTTCCTGCTCTTCTCTCAGAATGTTTATCAAATCTAAACAAAACATTTTCATTAGTCAATTCGCATTGATTTAGGATAATTAGGAAGGAGAGAAAAATCTTTGTACAATCAGTATTTTGGTGCAAATATTTAACTTAATAAGAACACATTAAAAAAAGATATTGTTTTACTTTAGAATGAACTATAACATTTTCATATATTGGCCATTATATGCAGTTTATAGGCCATATAGTTATAATGTATAGATATAGGAAACATTTTCTACTTTTAAAGGATTAACATTTAAAAAGATGAAGATTGATAAAAAGCTGTTTTCTTAATTTGAAGGGGTGAGTGTATGATCATCTAATATTCAACTTGTCTCATAACTTGGTAAATATGACACATAACTTAACAACTTAAACAATGACTGGATAGAAAGTACGATATTTGAGAATTTTTTCTGGTAGTGAGTGAGAAATATAATTTCAAAATAAACTAGTGCAATAGAATAATAATTACCAATAAGTATCTCCAAATCCATCCCTATATCTTCTTTTCTAACTCTTGACTCCTCCCTTTCCTTTTCCCGAGCTTCCTTTAAATCATCTAATTCTCTACCAAGAATGGCAACTTTCTCCTTCTCCCGCTTCAACTCAGTTTTCAGTGACTCGTTGACCTTCTCTGATTTATGAAGTTTTTGAGCCACTGCTATGCTCACCCATGTCAGTTTTTTAATCTCTGCTTCTCTTGAATTTTCTTTATCCATCTTCAACTGTTACAGGATGAAGAATTAAAAATGGCATTAAATAAAACATCAATTAAATCAGCAATAATTTACGCCAAAAGCTTATAATTTTGATTTATTTCTCTGAAACTACCTTGAATGGAAGTGTACAAATAAGGGGAAGAAGAAGGTGATAAACCTTGGACATGCATAAACAATTCCCCCTCTGGTGGTACTCTTTCATCTGCACATTAATGTTCCTAGTCCAGAATCTTTCAGAGAAACAAGTTGTTCCATGTGAAGTGTGTGAAGGCAGTATAATAACTGAATGGTTTTTTTATTACTGGTAGGTGAATGAGCAGCTTGTTGCGTAAATTCTTTATTTTTGACTTATCTCCTTTCCCCAAAAGGAGAATTTTATATCCTGTTTACAAATTTATTTTCAATCAAATACCATTGCTCAGCCTAATGCCTTACTGAGATTTTTCGCAACAAAGATGTCCGTAATACGAAACGTGTAACTTCGCAGCCATTCCTTGAGAACTCTCTTAATTTTTTTCGCTACAAGAGTCTTTGAATAAGAAGAGGCTACACAATCGTCGTAGAATTGTAGTGACTTATCCAAATAATAAGAAAGGACAAAGGATTTCATGTCCGAAAGAGAGAACGAATAACAATCTAAAACGAAGATAAATTTCGTGGTCAGGGGTAGCGATGGTAGTAGTTATTCGATGAAATCTGAGGCAAAAGAAATATAATCAACTGAAATAAAAAGATAAAGATCATCACACCTTTCGTAAAACTATTTAAGGCTGTATTTTTGTTATTGTGGAGTTGTTTGTCTTAGCATCACTTCAAAACGGTACCAAAATACAAGAGAAAATTTAATTAAAATGACTTGCGAAGTTTGATTTAAAAATGTTCGTATGATCACATTTCCTCCATCGATGCAAGAGCTAAAACTGACCCCTAGGAATTCCATATTGGAGTTGGATCTCGTAGTTTGACTCTCAGCCTAAGTGAAGCACTCGTCCCGTTCTCACACTCTCTGTGTCAATTTTTCTCTTGTTCCTGCTTGATTGGAAAACCCAGAAAAGAATTTTACGTTACATACAGATGTTTCAGCGATAGAAATCATTTAATGCAAATTTTCATAAAATGTTGATGTTGCATGCTCTTAGGTTGCCTCAAAAGTACATGAAATAAACTCAGACTGTTCCAAGGTAATATCCCAGTTCCTTACCACTAAAATATGACAACCCTAGGTAAAGGTAACTTAGGAAGAAAGAGAGCTCAATGAAATCAAAACAGGACATGATCCCAAAAAAACTAGAATCACAGGGGAAGATAACATGTTTTTATTCGGCTATATCAAGTAACTCCCCAATACTTTCCGAATATTAGCGTATGCCAATCACGTCATTCTTTAGTTGGCTAGTCTCACTACATTTCATCCTTGTATCGAGAATAACAGTCCACTACTGGGGGTTTGGTTGCCTCCTCTGCCATTACGTCATGCAATTAGGCAATCTCTGGCATCGGAAGAGGAGGAATACTGCGGTAAAAGCCGAGGAGACGGCATCTGAGTGTGTTGGGAGAAAGGAGAGGATTGAGCTGCTCTCGAATTTCACTGCCAATCGATGGTCATGAGCGGTTACTCATCGCGAACGAGAGCCTCAGGAGCTTGTCGAGGGGCTTCCTCGGATCATTTCACGGTTAATATTAGCTCAGGCCAGGATGGGGCTAATGGTCTTGCCATTTGAGTCGTGCCTAATAGAAGGAAGCGGAATGGACGAGGGTGTTTTCTCCAAGATGCCTCATTCGCAAAGCATAGGACCACGGCGTCGTTAATGGGCTACTGGGTCGGGAATCACTAAGTAGTGTTTCTGAACTCGGGGATAAAATTAATCATATATTCTCCTCAAGACTCTTGCTGGCAAACTTCAAGAGGAGTTATAATGTACGTACGCAGATTGTTGAAATGTATTTTTTTGCCACGGAAACTCAAATCGTATAACGAGCTAACGAATTGTAAGTAGAAAATTATTTGTAAATCGATTGAATGATAGATACAGATACACAGAAGTATTTGCTTTCATCAAAAATATCACACACAAAGATTTCACAACATATTGGATGATGACGATCTTTGGTCGTCGCTTAGAGAAATCTATGGTGTGGCAACCATCTTAAAGAAATGTATGCATCGCAAAAAGAAAATTTCAGAATTGACATGTGAATCCCTCTACAAAACTTATAAATAAAGAACCAAGTAAATGTTAATACAGATGAAATATACTGAAGATCATATAAACTCAAAAAAATACAATTTTCTCGTTAGTCAGTAGCCAAGACTGCTATAAAAATTATAGCAATTCACACTTTTCATATTTTCTGATAAAAAATTGGAGATATTAGCCCACAAAAACCGATCGTTCGTAAACAGTAAAATTTAGTTAATTTATGAGTCAGCTTCCTCTTTAAGAGGAAATGAAGGCATTGTCTTTTCTTTCAAATCGTAAACACTGAATTTAAAAAAATGCGTCTCCCAAACCCTTTAAACTCATACTAATACATTATCTCTGAAATTACTAAATTAACTACGTTAACTTCGGAATTAAACCTTATAAGGACACCGAAAAATAGCAAAAAGTTTATATTGGCTTAGTTTTGTAAGCTTAATAGCGGCAGAAACAATTTCTTGAAATACAAAGGAAGGAAATGCCAAAGCTTAATGTATTCGACTTCATTCGTTTATTCAACTCTAGGAAATCATATGCTGTGAAAACGATGCCTTCGATTTGTTAAGTAAGCGTTTGAATATATATTTTATATAGCATGCAACAGAGGGACTTTAAATATTTAAAACAGACAAATAAGCGTTATCAAACTCCTTTGCATCCGTTTTAATAATTTTACTCAAATCACTGTCGTTGACTTTCCATTTCTGCACAAAACAGAGTAACCTAAGGAATTGCTTTGGTTACCATCTCAGTCTTAAATTGGGAACTTACTACGTCTGTACAAAAATCTGCCCCTCCATGGTATGGAATACAACCGAGTAATTTCCATTAAGTTAATGAGCACCCTGAAATTCAACATTGATGTATCCAAATCAGGTACAGAATGTGCTTGCATAATAACTTCATCCCAGCAAGGAGCCAATAACGCCTGGCTAAGCACTGTTCTCCATCTTCTTAGCTAAGTAGCATGCTTTACGGCTCTTTCTTCAGTACATCGAATTCTATTGCAATCTTTTTCCAGCTCCAGGACTAACATTCTTCCTTTACTCCTTCATATAAAAAAGGCATCATCCTTTTGGGTCCCTGGACGTGAAAATTTAGGGGAATGAAAGAGCTGCCAAAGAGCCCTTGGGGTAGCCCTGTGCCTGACTATGTGCAGGTTCCGTATGATAATTGGAGGGGTTCTCTTCAAATAGTGGCACTACAGCAGTGGGTGCAAACCTCACAAACAACAATCTGCGTCTTACCAAATCATATACTTGGGCCTCTTCAGTAGGAGTAGTCGAGGAGATGAGGTCGCGGCACTTTTTTACATTTACAGGACTTAGGTTCTGGCACATTTACAGGCCTTAGGTTCTGGCACATTTACAGGCCTTAGGTTATGGCACACTGACCCTTTCCTATCTCTCCTCAGAAGAGAAGATCCCATCTCACTGCGGGGATTTAGCATTCGACATCTCCTGTTGGAATTAAGGATATGGTATGATTTGCATCTCGTTGAGAGTTAGAGCCACAGTACTTGAAGGTCATGGCATAATCTCTAGTTTATTGCGCTTTCTAAAAAAAACTGGGCTAATAAAAAACTTTTCTCCGAAACAAATTGAAAACATTTAAACAGAAAATTTAAAAATTTTACCGAAACCGGAAAAAACTGTTTCCTTTTGTGCTTTAGCTGTTATAGAATATTTTCATTTATTTGTTAACATGATGATTCTGAATTAAAAATGTTACCAAACCTCATCTTTTAATATCTTTTTAAAATATTTTTGTTAGAATTATAATACATATTAATTTTACGCACTCGGGTAACTTCCCCTTATTCCATAATAATGCCACAACTATACAAGAGAGAGGTTACAATTTATACTGTAAATGGTGCACATTGACTATGGCTGTCGACGCACTTTAACTACCACTACTGTATCTGCATAATTCCTCCCAGTACTAAGCTCGTAGCTGGAAAAGTTTGAAACCTTGTTTTCCAATATTCTTTTCGGTATCGTCGTTTCCTATCTCAAAATTAAATTCGTATCTAGACTTCGAAATGGAATTTTAAAAAAGTCGATGTGTTGAGTGGTTAGTAAGTCATGGTCTCATGTAAAAAAATATTCACTGGGGTTCACTCAAAATTTCTGCGGTTTTGATTTTTATCGACAAAGCTGTTTTTATTGCCCACATTAATTACATCCCCGTAAGAGAAACGTTTATTAACCATATTATCCACGAATTTCGGTGTCTTTAAGATAGATATCCGGCAAAAGGCCTAATTCTGTAATGGCGGTGAACTAAATCTAGCCAAACGATATTCATTTCTACATGATTCCATCTTAAAATTTGCAGTCATGCCTGATTTGCGAAATTATTTAATGAATTTTGGAATATCTGTTTTTTGATCGAAGCGTTGTAGTGTACAAAGAGTACATAGTTTACAGAAGTCTTCTTGGAGTACGCAATTGAAAAAGTTTGAAGAGGGCTATTCAAGAAAAATTGAGATTTTTGAAGGACCTTTCAGAGGGGGGAACGACCGATTGGGTTACCCTGAGTCTGAGTTAAAGTGGGGCCCCGCGCTCATGTATTTCTAAAAATTTACTCAATTAAAGTTTCACGGGGATAAACTACAGGGCAATTTCTCTTCTAAGAATTAATAACGAAGCTCAAACAAGGATTGGAAAGGTTTCCTCTCAAAGGAACTTCACCTCATCTTTAAAGTACATATTACTGTTACTGTAAATATAAAAAAACAAGCCCGAATATTATCCTACAATTTTAAGTTATCTTTCAGTCAAAGTTATAATTTAGATAAGAGCCAAAAGATTACTTTCAGGTGTGAGTTGGTCTGGATAACGGGATATTGGATCAGCAGATCTCGTACACTGTGATTATTTCGATGATTCTTATCTTCATTGTTGATAATGAAATGTAAATTGATGAGGGGTATGTTGAGACAAGAGCCTTCACTTACACTGTTTCCAGGGGGTAGGGGGCCCTCTCCCGCAGGAATTTAAATCTGATTGCGAAGTTTTTCTACGATTATTAAACAGCTAACGCATTTATCACGAAAAAACGGCATTTCAAAATTTAATTGCGCATGATTACACGAAGACATTGTCCTACATCCCACCATTGGCTTCTACATCTGTCTCTGTACATTTAAACTTAACTATTCTGAAGCAATTGTCAGCGAAATATATTTTATGATCAAGTAAGGTCCTCAATCTTCAACTAAATTCTGTCCGACTATGTATCTTATCTCAGAAGTATCATAAAAGCATAACATTTTGTAATTATTTGAATAAGGCACACAAGCTTATCGAAAAAAATGCGAAGCTATATTTTCTTACGAAATTTTTATTATAGTTTAGCACCATGTTCAGTCTTATTGAATGCAGTGTATTCCCCCAATCCCTCGACACATCGAGATTCAACTCTCTCGATACCCCTCTCATTGTTCACTCTTCTTCCAATATTCTTCTCCTGTATTCAGCAACGCGTTCCCTACTGAATCTGTCCGTTTTCCTCCTTCATATTCTTGTCACTCGATCTCCGAAGACTGTTATTTTTCCCTCGTTCCACATTAATTCGAATGAGGAAACCCAAAGGGAGGAATTCGGTGAGGCACTTGTGAAGAGGTGGAGCCATTGGAGTTGAAACGGCGAACTTCGAGAGGCAACATAAAAATGAGGGGACAAAAAAGGATGAATTCATCTCCTTAAGAGAGCAAATTCCAAAATCGGAACTGCTCCGCGTTATCTCTCATGAGATTTTCGCTTACGAGTCAAAATGCGAAACGTTGCTCTCTTGAATGCTGCAAGAGATTAGCGTGATTAAAACTTCTACTAACAATGGCCTTCGATTGGAATACTAAAGGTATCAGTCAACGGTACATTATTTACTTATTTATATAAACTATGAACAAAATAAATAAACTATCCCCGCAAAGTTTTGTCATAGTAAATAATGCGTCCGAAACAAACGACAAAGAAATGATAATTGTACAAAACT
>KZ308408.1:1464493-1493119 GCA_000376725.2 Ladona fulva | reverse complement strand
TATATAAATAAAATAAAGCATAAAATATAAAAATATATAATATAAAACATAAATGAAGAGACAAAATAACCTGGACACCCAGAGTTCTCTAATAATCTTCCTAGTGCTTCCTCAAAGGGCTTTATACTCTAAATGAAAATATCAGCATTCTCATGTTTGTTTACACAGGGGATGGTCGAGTGATTATCAAATAATATACTCGTAATATAATTGTACGTACATGCGACGGAGCGATGGATCATAGTCCGTTATGAAGATTTATTGCTCACGAATTTTCACGAGCTCACGAGTTTTAAGCTACCCATTGAATCATCCGCTTTACTATATTCCTCGATAAGATAGAGGGAGTAGGTTAAATTTTTTACGTCTTGCAAGGTGATTTTCTTGTTAAAAGGAATGTCGTCCTTGAATCAAAGCTATTTTTAAAAACTCATTTGGACCCTCTCCATTTATTTATTCTTCAACTGAGTGATTCGAAACCTTTAGAAATTATACAATTGCAATGAGCAAAAAAGCTCAGCTTACAATTTAAAGAAAGTCCTGAATACTGAACTGTATATTAACCCTAGGAAGTGGGGTCTTGTGCAGAGTATATGTGAAAATCTTGCTATTCCTTCCTCTGCAAACTAGATTGATCTCATCTTTGAATCAACGCGCTTAGAAAGTTTAATTATTAAATTTAATTTTCCATCGGAAGACCAGATTTCCATTCGGTCTCATAAGAAAGGCCGAATGTTAAACAATCTGGCTGCGCTTATGCAGCGCGTCGCCTACATTCAAATAGTAAAACATTATATGTGAATTGAGAAAACTTTAATGGTTTAAATTTAATTTAATTTAAATTTAATTTAAAAAAAATTAATTTGCTCAATACACTGATTAGATCATTTTCCGCTTCATTTTTCACTTGGAGTCGTTGGTAGATTCGGGAAGTAAAGTTATTTTAATGAGGGCATTTATAAATGTATTAATATATGATTAGGCTGCTTGAGTTTCAAGATTGCGTCGTCTATCTATATATCGTATGATAAGCAAGTTATGAATGTAAGATCTACTGCCACTCTGTTCTTTTCTTTCCTGGAATACCTTTTCGATCCGTCTTTTCAAGATTATTCCATAAGTTCCGCCATTCGTGATCAGTACTATCATTCTTTTTTAATTTCTACAGTCATCCAATTTATCTTTCTTGTAATATTTTTTTATGAATCTCTTTTTAAAATCTTCTGGTAACTCATTGCCAAAATGCAGACATTAGTCTCGCTAATCAAGTAGGATGGTCGATACAGATTTCATTTATTCTATGTTCATTCTTCCAGGTCTTGGGGCTAGTAATTTTAAAAATATTTTAGTCAAATCCATAACTTCATGATTCTTTATTTTCTCAATTTCTTCCTTGTTAATCTGCTAATCGGAAACCTCAGAATTTCTGATAAACTGTATTTTTTCTTCCATCAATAAGTCTCTGTAATAATCCTTCCAAGGATGACAATGTTGATTATAGATTATGGAAAATGTTACACGTTTGTTTCTATCATTGATCTCTGCTTGATTTTCCAATGCCACATTCTTTGATCCTCATTATAAATTAAACATTTCTTAATCTAATCTGCTTCGAAAAAGAGAATGGAAAATAGAATTGTAACTCGTCTTGAATTTCATTCGTTCGACTACTCAAAAAAATATTTTTGCACGCATACTATTAAACGTTTTGTCGTTCGAATGAACGAATTTGCGTGATTGCCATCAGAAATACTTCTCCCTCCCTCCACGGCCTTCTCTCTTCTTTCATTGCCCATCCCAAAAAATCTCTTACAAAGAATACCGTTTAATACCATCGCACCCTTTCTCGATCTCCAGAGTGAACTGAGCATGTTTTCTTCTACTTAATAATTCGACTCTATGATACATTATAATCATATTTCTCTCCCAAGGTTTGAAATTGGATTCTGCGTATCGTATTTACTAGTTAACAGCATCTTTGATTGTTAAAATCAAGGCGTTGCTCATGCATTATTGATTATTCACATCCAGGGAATCAGAATTCTTTGTAACATGCTTATGTTCTCTCACTCTAACTATATAAGCTCTCCTCTTGAAGAAAAAGTTGAATCATTTCACCGCCAATCAGTATTTTCTTCGCTAAGAATATACTACCATTAAATTCCATAAATAGCTTGCATGGAATTGAAATAGCAATGTTAAAACTGCGTTTATGTCTGCTTTACCAAAATAAAGTGGATTTAGGAAATACAAATGAGAATAGATAAATATTGCAAACATTAACCAGCTAACTACGATACGTAGGAGGGGTTTCTTCGGCACATAGAGGTGCCAGAGAGGTTTACGGATAATGGGCATTTACCAAGAGTCCTCCAGTCATAGGGGAATAGGTTAAAAATGTGGGTGAGTTGTCAAAAAGTTGTTAATATCTAAGATTTTAAGTAAATTATAACTTAATAAGTTGAGCTTTTTAGTCAATTTTCGTTCAGCTTTTTCCGTTTCGACCATCGAACAAAGAATTTATAAATGGAGTGGGTACGAAAAATTACAAATCAAAGCGAGGTAGCAAATGAAGAGTCCGCGTTAAAAATTTATTTCCAAGTAGCAGGCTCATCGCTTAAAATTTCATTTACACTATATGCATCTTAATTAAACTATTTCTGCTGAAAAACTCTTGTTCAGACGGGTATCAAGAATGCTCTCCAAAAGAAGCTCCATCTGTCTACAGTAGTTCATGGGATTCGCTGTCACAACAGCCTATTGAACATCAGTCGGGGTATTGTGTGGTAAAAATTTAAGATATGAGACATTTGACGTAAGTGTTACATAAGAATCGGAGGTAGCGAGGGGAATAGGAGTTGGAGTGATAGGTGAATTGTGGGAGGCTAAGAGAAGCTGCTTTCTTGTCCGGAGAAGTAACGCTCTCACTGATGGCATTGTTCTCGAATCCCCTGAGGACGTATGACATTGGAGCTATACCGGAAGGGGAGAGGGCGGAGTTCCGGAATTGTAGAGAAAGAGGATGGATGTATGCATAGAGAGGAATCAGAGAGAGATATGGGGCGGAGAAAGTGAGGGGCTTGTGTACTGGATTTCATCAACCTCTTCCCCGAAGCCTCCTACGGAATATTGAAATTGAACGAGCGATTTCTTGGCTCGCCTATTCGGTGGAAAAACGTTTAAAATGAGGATGGATTTCTCTTTGCCTTACTTCTATCGAAAACCTCATCTCGTTAAATCCCAGTAATTTTTTCTTCGCATCGATAAGTTTCGATTAAGGAATAGCTTATCTTTTTAACATGGGTGAGTGAAAGGGAGAAGTTATAGATGAAACTACTCTTACAAATGTGAAAATTTTTCTCACTTGATAAGTTGATTAGCATCGAGAATTGAGGTAATTGATACATGACACTTACAGTTTATATTTCAAGGTTACTCAATAGTATAAACTGCAGGTAGGTGAAGTTGAAATGCGCAATTTAAACGTCATGTAACGTAACGTTAATGCGCATTTTTGAGGGAAATTATTTTAACCTGCCATCGCATTCTATTATTCACACGCACGTTAGGGAAAGGATCGAATTCCAAAAAATATATCATAATTTTTCAATGGCATAACTGAGAATGAATGGAATGTTAATTATAGAAAAAAACTATACGGGTTCTAAATAAAACAATAAACAAATCCTTAAAAATCAATTTTTGATTACACTCAAAAAAATAAAGAGAGCATTCAATTTAAAATATCATCTGTTTTCATACTTCTGCAGTATCCCTTTGCTGTGTTGATTGGTATCAAGTGAATTTTATAGAATCCTTACCAATCAACCTCTCACAATGAGAAGACATTACTTTGCTTTGTGTACTTAAATTCTAAGTTTCCTTTGCAAGTTGTAATTGTTGGTTAAACGTATGTTCAGTAATGTGAAGAAAATTGTTAGTGGCCACCTGTGCGATATTTAGGGCTACACTTCAATTTCATTGTAGTCAATTCTTGCAATTTTTAAAGCGTATTTCATTTGGCTAAGGCCCATCTCATGGTGCATCACCAGATTAATCTTTTCTTCCTCTTTTAAAGCTTTCTTTCCTGTTTTTTCGCTTCATCTTCTGTATTGTATATCTCAACCGTTGGAATTGATGACGTCTCTTTATTTAGTGATGCCTTTCCACGAAATCATGTCTCCTAGCATCGATTTGATACAACGCTAGTTCGCCGACTTATCATCATTCGCGGACTTGATCATTCATTTTCTTGTCGTTCCACCTAGCTTTCATTACCCTACTCCAAAATCACATTTCTGTCGCTCATAAAAAACTAAGTCAACACAGCGTTTCTGTCTCTCTTTCAAGGAGGACCTTTTTAAACGTCTCTGATCCGTATTCGTCGTATACCATCCGTATCATCTCATACAAAACTTTTCCAAAGTTACTCTCTGGTCTCAATACCATTGTTATTATTTACTAAAAGATTTTTCTCTATTAGAAAAGCTTTCTTTGCTAAAGCTGTTCTCTTCTTGACTTCAGAGGAGCATCTGTTATCCTTCTCAGTTACACTACCCTATACACAACAGTTGCACAACTTTACTTCCTCTTCCATTGCTCCTCCTTTTTCATTGCTTTTGTTCGTCTTCTGCCACTTTCTCTTTTCTACCACTATGGTTTTAGTTTTATCCAAGCACAAGTTTTAATAAAATATTATTTTGAATTCTAAACATTCGAATTTGTTTTTTCTCTGAATACGTCATTAAAGCTATATATTCTGCAAATCGAATACAATGAATATGTTTACCGTTAATATTAACTCCTTCTGTCTTTATTTTCATAATAGGTAGTACTTCTTCTATATATAGGTTAAATCTGTCTATTGTTTCCCCAATCTTACTCTATCTTGCCCATCCCTTGGAACAGAAATCCCTAGTTAATGTTGTAGAATAATACGAAAGGTATTTTAGCTTTCCTGTAAATTTCGAGTTTCTCTTTTAAACTTTGACGCAACGCCAATATTGCCTCTTACATGCCTTTTCCTAATCGGAAACCATATTGAAGTTATCCAAGCTCTGGTCAGTTCTTTTATTCTATCTTTTATTATCATCAATACAATCTTTGAAATATGGGAAAATATTGCTATTGTTCTGAGATTCACGCAATCTTTTTGCGTTGTCTTTCTCGGGAATTACAACAGTTCTGCTTTTTATGAAATTAGCTGTTACCTTTCCTTCTTCATATCATTTGAAACAGCAACGTAAATATTACTTTTTCTGGTTTCATCAATATTTTAAGGAGTTATGCTGCAAAGCCACCCTAGTTCCTTTGTTTTTCTATAATTTACTTTGAGAATTGTAGATGGCTTTTGTAGGGGGCTTTTGCAAATCAGCATCAATTAAATTTTCCTCCACTCTCCTCTATGCTTCCAATTTTTTTCAGAACATGGTGAACGTTTCAAGGAAATCCAAGTTTTATGTAAGGGAGTTTAGCATTTCAAACAATCCAGCCCATCATAATCCAAAACACTGCATATAAGGCTTATCCTTAGGAGCATTTCCGTCCAGAGGTGTCGCTATGGAAGAATTGCTCTCTGACGCAAAAACCCTCAGCTGCATGCAAAAATTAAAAACTCTCTCAATCCTGGCCAATGAATGCCGCAAGATTTTTACGAAGCTGAACATGTTAACATGAAAAGTAGGCTAATAATGGATGCTTTGTCTTTATGTTCATTATTATATCAGCTGTTGGAATAATTAAGCATTTATAGCTTTTCCACCCATTTTAAATTGATATCTCAAGTTCCGAGTCCTAAAAAATTCATTATAGATTTGATGCAGTGTTTTACACATTTTTAGCGCTCAAATGTTACTCAGCGACTAAATTTTTCTGGTCCGTAAAGTATTTTTAAGCCTTTAAGTTCATAACATAATGTTACACTTCATAATTGTTTTCGCTAACCTATGGAATTAGAGAAGCCAAAAACTTGTAAAATCTTTGAGAATATCCTCTTTTAATTTCTTTTATTTGAAGTAAAAAAACTGAATTTACCCCAGAAATTGTAATGGAGATTAATACATTTGGTTTTGGGATATTTTCCGAAAATAGCGCCCGTTTTACCTAAGTGCTTCGCAAATAGGATGCACTGTCCGCGAAATTACAATGGAAGGAGAGGAAAATAATTTTCCACCGGGTTATAATAGAATTTTTAACATTTTTTTCGAGTTATAGACTGGTTTAGCGGACGAACGCGCCGTGTCCGCATGTGCGGAAAATTGAGTACTGAGCGTGCAAGAGAAATTACGAATTGGCGGGTGGTCGGGAAGAGCTATTTTTATTTCCCATCGTTTCTGTTGGACTTCGTTTTACGGACATCCATACTAATTATCGGGAAACTGTGCTTTCAAATCAATTGATTGTAACAAATTTATTTGCGTCAGTGGCGATCCATGGAGATTGCGGATTTGTATAAAACTGTGATGAAAAGGATTTTCCTTACGTATGAATAACGTAATAATAAATATGGATTCTCTTTTCTTCTTGTTTTGGTATCATTTGCATGCCGTGGATAATCGGTTATTCGCAGCTTAACTCATGGAACTGTCATCTTGTCTATGAGTTTGCTTTTATTTACTAAATAGGCAACATGTGCTTTAGGAAGATTCTCTGAAAATAAAAATAAAGTAGCATGTATTTTTTATCGAATGGTAAGATGTGATTGCTGTCTTCGTACAGGTAAACAATAACACATGGGCCAAAGGAGTGAACAAAAGTGAGGAAGTCCGCTTAGACATGACTCAAACCCAGATATTTCAATTTCCGGATGGATCTTCTAGCCAATTGAATTATCATTCGCAGATGTTTCACTTCGGTTTTAATGTTTCTTGTTTGACGAAAAGGATTCCAAGTGATCCATGTATACTTGGTGGTTTATACGGTGTATTATACTTTTACTAAATAAATCAGAATCTCGATTTCCGGAAGTTTTACATTTCATCAAGCACTGAATAAATTTCTCAATATACACAAATACACTTTTATATATTTACTTACCAATCGCAGACATCGATAGAGCTAAATTAGTATAAATTAATACTCATAAACTTCAAACAACACTTTCGAATATCAACTATGTTTACAGCAGGGGAGATAAAATAATATGCAGTATTACTTCATTATAAGAGGTGAACAATTTTACTTCATCTGAAACAATTCTCTTCATTTTCTTGCGCCAAATCTGTGTACCTATCTCTAAATTTTAAAGCTTAATTTCGATTTCTGGAATGGTATATTGTTTCAACGTGGTAATCAAATCTCACTTGAACGAATGTGAAGAATAATAATGCTCTTGCGCCTTTCACACCCGTAACTTTAGTAATTGGAAATAAAAAATTGAGTGTATCTGAGCGTGTGTGTTTGTGTCACAATTTCCTCTGTCGCGCATTCTGAGGAATTTTAAATCGATGATGAAATCGATAAGAGATGAAGACGACGGAGTCTGAATATCCTGAAAAATGTTTTGTAAGTTCCGATTTATGACCTCAAACGCAGACAAAATGGTAGGGGTAGGAGAAAGCCTTACTTACCGAGACGTTATCGTTTATAAAAGCACCTGACATCTAAGAAGTCATTGAAACACTTTCAGCTCGAAGTATGGAAAGAAAGAACTCAGACTCAATTTCAAAGGATTTTGCGAGGCGAATTTTTTTCAAGTGATCGTCGCCTTAGTCGCAGAATGAGTTGGCGTAGAGGTTCGTTAACCGCGGAAGATTGTTCGAGAGTAAAGGAACGGTGATTTGAATGCTCCAGCGAAGAAGTAGATGTCGATGGAAACTTAGGCGTGAGAGAAACAAGAAAACTCTATTAAAAATTGTTTCAAATCACATCGTAAAGTTTATCTTGCTTTCGTCAACTATTTGATTACGGTAAAAAGGCACGGATTGTCATGAGTAATGGATAGTAATAAGTATATAAGAGTAATAGATTGGATATCCTCACTTGTGTATACATAATATGCAAGCAGGTAAATGCCAGGTGCCAACAATACTATTTGCAAACATATACTTCTGGTATCACTATTATTGTATTTATACTACACTAGAAATATACCTCATTATCCTGAACATTCAATAATAAATTTACCAAGGGCATCATTTCAGTTCCAGCATAGTTAAGCAACTAAAAGTAGCGAAATCCAACTAAAATGCATACACAAAGCTAAACAACAACATATTTTAGTAAATATCAATCTAAAACAATGATACCAATAAATAATTTAATTTAAAAGAATTCATGACTTATTCAACTATCTTATTAGCTTCTACATTTTTAATCATTTACTTATAAGCCAGCGATAGATGTAAACATTATGCTTGTAAAATCTCAACGTTCTTGAGTATAGGTGCGTCTTCTAACTGTCCAGACTTACACTGATTGTGCGTCAAGATGAAGGTTTTCGACTGTTGTCGATTATTGGCCGATGGTTTCGACCAGTGATACGGATCAATGATGGACAGATCTGGTATTCCTGAAACATTTTATGCTCATCAGTTAGAGAAATTAGCTTATCCAGTTTGAAGAGTATAATTATCTCACCTCCGATAACTTGTTAGCTTCTTCATTTTGTGGTTGTCACATTTGAATGTGTAGGAAGGCTGATATGGGTGAATATAAAGACCATCGCTCTCTCAGATTTTTCCAGTTAAATATGATTTTATAGAGTAATCACTTAGCTGAGATACATCTAACATTCAATATTTGTAACCTATAAACTTAATCCAAAATTTAGTGTAATCCTTCGTTTGGTCCCCTGGTCTTCACGCATTACTCAATGCTCTCGGACTTTTTCATAAATCCTCAAAACTTTGACCATTCGCCACCGCAGTAATTCGGACCCAACTTCGACGCTAACTACGACCGCCAAAACTCTATTATCCGGAGCTGTAACTTACGAGAAAAATAACGAGGGCTGTCCGTTGACCCGAAGCCGATAAGGAGGCGCTAAACAAGTTTCCTAGTAGAGTCGGTTTTGGAAACAAAGAGCGTGATCAAATGACGTTTCCATAGCGAAGTTGGCACATGACTGGCGGAGGGACGTGACACTCCCCAAATGTTCAGGACGTGCGGAAAAAAGCAGCTCCGCCTTTTTTTTACTTTTGAGCTCTTCGTGCGAAGCGCTTGTCTGCCATCTCCACAGGCATTAGACATATTACACTAATCATCTTTTCCGCCCACTTGTACGCCCGAAGGAAAGCCATCACCCTTTCGGCGCGTCCTACAGGTCCCTTAACGCAATCCATCGCGCTGACTAAGAGGCAAGTTCTGATCCTCCCCAAAGGCCTCCGTCACAGATATAATTAGTTTTATTTTAAAGGAAGCACGATCTCTATCAGGAACCAAGTATGGGAGAAGGTATCTACTAAGGTTAACTCAAGTGCTACATTTTCCGCGATGCTTTATCCTTTTCTTTACCAAAAGAGTTGAGTTTTTCATTCCTTCTCTCATGAAGCCCCAGAAGTATTATTTAATTGATCGTTCTCTTGCGAACCCTTTGTGATATTTCTCGAATGAGATGTAGCAGGGTAGCAGCAGGGTAAAAAACATAGCGTTTCCCGCAGCATGAGGAAAGATGACTGTTAAACCAAAGTCAAGATCTAATTAACTATTCTATTGACGGCGAATTGGAATTGGAGGATGGATATTCTTCGATTTAATGATGTTAAAATTAGCCGACATTTTTTCCTATAAGTTGCTCTTAGCTCGAGTTGGTCCTATCAGACGTTTTTCATGTCTCTTTTTCTTGAGAATTACATCATCTTTGAAACAATTAAAGCTTTTTATTGTGCTACCTTGCACGTTTTCTGAAGTACTTCATTAAAAAAAATTATAATGTTTGTGCATTCAAGTATTTTAAATTAAATAAACACGCTTAAAAGCATGAGTTAGAAAAGCCAATTAATTTCCAAACGTCAAAACTATTCGACATAGACTAAGATCTCATTTCGTTGCAATTATTACTACTTAACAGCGCCATGAAAATAAACCTTCGCGGAATCCAAAGTAATATAAAGCATAATGATGGTTTCGTGGTTGAGCAACATCGCAAATGCATCCATGGTCAGCCAAACCACATTAATGCTTGTAGTTAAGTAAACCTTTCTTTTCATGGAGCTGTCAAAGGTATTCTTTATTTTTATGTAGATCTTATCCGATTCTAGATTTTTCCTTAGTACTATGGTATATTTTTTCTTTATATTCTTGTTGGTAATGCCGCTACGTTATTTCCCTAATTCTCCTAGTTTTGCTTCAGTTATTTGTGGCTCGAATGTATGTGGGTCGCTGTTGTCCGAATTAAAGGTCATCGGAAAACGTGGAGGTAGAAATCTGCCCTTTTGGGATTTGTAGCTAATGTGGAAAGCTAAAAGAGGGTGGCATGTACACAAAGTTCGAATTTAAATTTGGCTATCGCATTACCATCCAATTAAAATGGGCAAGTTACTGGAACCGAGGGAGAAAATGGAAATCGGTAGATAAATCGCTCTGGGAGACATCAAATTTTAAACTGCTTCAGTCGTTGGTGCACGGCAAAAGTATGGAGAGCGTCAATTGCTAATGCACCCCGCTTGGCACTTTTGGCTTGCATTGCTTGGCACTTTTGGCTTGCATTGCTTGGCACTTTTGGCTTGCATTGCTTGGCACTTTTGGCTTGCATTGCTTGGCACTTTTGGCTTGCATTGCTTGGCACTTTTGGCTTGCATTGCTTGGCACTTTTGGCTTGCATTGCTTGGCACTTTTGGCTTGCATTGCTTGGCACTTTTGGCTTGCATTGCTTGGCACTTTTGGCTTGCATTGCTTGGCACTTTTGGCTTGCATTGCTTGGCACTTTTGGCTTGCATTGCTTGGCACTTTTGGCTTGCATTGCTTGGCACTTTTGGCTTGCATTGCTTGGCACTTTTCCTCACTTCACAACTCTCAGTTGAGTCGTAAACATTGTACTCGGTGCATTAGCCGAACAGGATTCTTACCTTTTAAAATATTTGATCATTAATAATCTATAATAAATGGAATTATTTATTGAAATTTAATTATTCTGTTTTTATTGCTGCATTATTTATTTAATTGCTGCAGCCACAGACAGTAGAATGTATCTCACATGGACTGAAGCTTGTCTCATTCATTGTGTTTTGTCTATAAAGTTAACTTTTAATATTCTTAGAACGTTAGAGACGAATTTGAAAGAATGTGCACACAATATAATTGGTGCGTTCTTATAAGTATTATGAATGTACGTATTATATTGTTATTCAACCATTATTACTTATGACTAATACATAGTGATTTTAACGAATGTTAGGTTTTAAACATAGTAACTGAATGTGTCATTGTATTTAAATTTTTATTCACATTTTCATTCATTACAATCATTTAAGACGACTGCAGAAAGTAAAACTGCTATAGCTGAAATCAATGTATCAATGTTATTTCTACGATATGAACGAACTATTTCTGAACTTCCTCCGAACAGCCACGGAAATTGTTTGAATCACAAACTTGAATGTAGTTTCATAAAGCTCTCCCGTCACAAGTGTAATTTTTCTTGTTATAAACATTATCGATATTTTATGTCAAACCAATCTATCATATCTATATCGCTAATCCATTATTGGTCTGATGAAGGTTGAGATACCTGACCAGGAATCAATTATCTTGATAATTATCAGTATAAGGCATCTATCCTTCTAAATTAATTCCTGCCTAAACAATCTCCATGAATGAAAGTTAAAGAATTCCTGTGATCTCTAAATACTCTAAATAACCATAATATTAATCATACATATGTTCGATAGACAAGTTAAGATGCATATTTTGTAGCAATCGACATAACATCCAAGGATAAAAATAAACTAAGATTCCCTATTTTACTTACAAAACAAATAATTCAGTAGATATTTATCTAAGAGCATCATAACAATCATTTTTAAAATGGCAGACGAGTAAATCTAATTATAACTCAGTAGTTACGACTTATTCAGCACCTATCCCGACGGGGTATCCCTCCTAAAGTGAATTTAAAGAGTCTTTTCCGGCCAAAACTTTACAAGAAAAATCACCATCCCTACAAAGTTTGCAGTAATTTAGAAAAAAATGAGAGTAACAGTTCATTTGTCTCGAGACCGGAGAGGGACTCGAAGAACCTTATCGGTAGAGACCCTTTCCAAATAATTTTAAGGAGATAAAGATGAGACTTTAATCCTAATTTTTTCCTTCCTTAATTTTCACTCGGTAACCTTTCATATCTCATAACCGTTTGTTCAATTATATATACATCTACAAAGTTTTAAAACTTTATTCACTACCATCTTGTTCTGCACCTATCTGCAGTGATTTTTTTCTTTTAATGATAATCAACAAAAAAACTTAGCAAAAAATAAATTACAAATCGCATGTCATACTGGCGGACAACAACAAACTCTTTTTAATTATTAATTTTTAATAATTAAGAATGAACAATTTAAAGATTTAAGAACGCAAATATACTGTGGTCGCGAGAATCTTACCAGTTGCAGTAAATGGCCCGTTGTTTGAATGTATTTGGCACACCTGATTTAAAACATCATAGAAAACGACACACACGAAAAAGATTTTTTTCGCAAAATAAAATCAATATATAGGTCGAAGGATCCATTTACTTCCACGTCTATTGTACGAAAAAAGACGCGCAAAACGTAGAATCGTCGCTTCTAGATATTCTTAAGCGCCACCTCTGACAGGTGGCTCCATCTGAACGACGCTTCGCAAACCGAGAATTTGAATGGAGAGGTCTGGCGCCCAAAAACGTTTCGAAGCGCGGCAGGAAAAGTCGAGGCAGAAATGAAATATAAATTGATCTAATGAATATGAAAAATTGCGGCATAGGTAAGTGCGCTGCCTAAAAGGATTTTGATTCAATGACGGAGGGATTTTCCTGAGCAACGGGTCGGGTTAGGGGAGCGAGGGTAGTAAATCCCGTGAAAATGATAGAGGTGACAGTGAGGGTGATTCGAAATGACGGCGTGAGGGAACTCTTTGTCACAAAGGGGAGCGGCTCAGAAGAAAGGATTTCAGGAATGTCACCTCGAGCTTCTCCATCATTCTACCACCAACTCCTCGTGGTATTTTTCTGAAAGGTCTTGTTCCTTCGAGGCGCTTAAATTAAGGGCCACTTCATGAAACCCTTTTGCGCGAGATAACTGTGCATTAGTGCCACAGTCCGACTATCCCCGTGACCTAGTTTGTCACTGAGACAGGTTGCCTCTGGAGAATTACCAGTGAATACTACAGACTTACGATGGTTGGTGCTGAAACGCACATTTTCAATTTATTGTGTTATTTACACACAGTGTTTTATACTTTTATAGGTCTGCAAAAGCACGCAATTATTTAAAGTTGAAGTTCACACATGCTTTTCTGCTAAATTCTACTTGGATACAATCATCAGCTTGAATATAGTTTGACATACATCACGAGGAAAATAGTTATGCACACACTCACAAGATATACCATAGTGAATACTTTCAGAAATAGTTACAAATGAACATTTATATTTACATATTCATAAAATCTCAGTATAGTAGGTCTTATACTGCAGATTTCTCCTCGGATGTTTTGTAAAATATGTTTCATTAGCATCCTTCCATCGACCATGTTATATCCTTTCATTAACATTACTCCAAAGCTTCTACTTGTTAAGCTTAGCCTATGAGATGGGGTATTCTGCATAACCCTTCTCCTAGTCAACTAATCAGGTTCGTATTTCTGCCTTGTAGATTTATCTGCATTTAAAACAGATGGACAGCACAAGTACAGATTTGCGAGTATACCACTGAGACAGGTTGCCTCTGAGTAAATTGCCAAAATACGCCAGTCTGGAAAAAGGCTTACATGATTAACTCCTTCCAATCTTCGTTATGGCTCTGATTACCCTCTTTTGCGACAATGAAGAAATCCGTGCAGATATTAAAGAGCCGGCGTTTCTTTTTTTAATCATGTTAATCAACCAAGAAGATGGAGTATATAGTGCTTATCCAGGCTTTAATGACTCCTTGCTGGGATGATCTAAGTGCGTAATTAAGTACTGTAACTGTTTTTGATCCATGAATGTTGATTGGTGTAAGTTCAAGGTACTCATTGAGGTGATGGAAAACACTAGGTTATATTCCATACCAATGATTGCAGTTTTCAACTGATGGTAACTACAAGTAACATTTGGACGTCCTGAAAAGTGGTTCCTTTTGGTATTCTGTTGCTCACAGATATGGAAGGTCAACTTTGGTGATTGGGGCAAACTTATTAAAACGGACTCGGAATAGTTTGATAACCCTTATTAGTATCTTTTAAATGTTAGGAGTATATAAAGATATCGAATCATAGTTACACAGAAAAATACTTCGCCTGAAATCTAAGAAGGGTTCCTCTTCGTTAGAATATACACCTATTACCGAGTTTGTTCTAAAGACACTTTTTATCAACCGAAGTCTTTGGTTAAGTGACGTTCTTAACCCCTTTAAGGAAAAAGGGTATCTAGATGCATGGTGATGATGCTGAAGCGGTGTCCCTACATAGAGGGCCAAAGGCACTTAGACCTATTTGGTCCATTGTGCCATCCGCCATAATACGAAATTTCCCATGGAGTCCTATGGCTTTACAAAACGCCAAGATGCTCCCCATGGGTAAGTCCCTAATGTCCCTGGGCTCCCGAAAAAGGGTGCCTATGAGACGAAGCCGTGTGTCCTAGCAATAGCCAGGCATTGACACAGAAGATGGATTGTAGATTCCTCTTCTTGGTTCCTCCATCTGCGGCTTGGAGAATCGGTTATTGCCATGTTGTAGATATGTTTGTTTACCAGGTAGTGTCCGGTTAATAGGCCTACCATCGTTCTCAAATTCCTCCTATGAAGCGATAGGAGTTTCTTGGCATAGCTGGAGTTTGGACCAACACAAAAGCTCCTAGCTTGTCTTAATCCCTGAGTTGATTTCCAGATGTTTAGGTGTTGGGCTTTTGCCCAAAACCTAATTGCAGCCCTCAGAACAGCAGATGAAATAGGTAGAATTGGCTCTGGGCCAACAGGATCACTGATAACACCTCTCTCGGCTAGCTCATCAGCTTTTCCATTTCCAGGAATACCTGCATGTTCTGGTACCCAGAATAGATGTATGTTTCGTTGCTTAGCAAGGGCATCGAGCTCTCTGCGACACTCTAGTATCAGCTTAGATCTGCACCAAGATGAGTTCAGTGCCATTAGGGCAGCTTTACTATCGGTGCATATGTAAATAGGGCCAGGTGACTCTATCCCTTTAATAACATGCAGGCATGATAGAATTGCAAAGACTTCTGCCTGAAAGACTGTTACATGCTTTCCTAATGAAATAGCTACATTTATTAAGGGTGATTCACAGTAGACCCCCGCTCCAGAGTTACCATCAATGTTTGATCCATCCGTGTACAACGCTCTAGATCCATGATGGATGTGTTTCCCTTTACTCCACTCTTCGCGATAGGGATAGTGGGTTCTAGAGACTGGTGCCTTTACGTTAAAGGTTGGCACCAGGTTGTCGTGACCCATCTAAAAGATGAGACTTGCATTGCTTAGGTCAGTCCATAGCTTCCTATGACCGGATATATATCCAATCTCATACCATTGGCCAGAATGCTTCAATTGCAAGGCCGTAGCTTTTGCTTGCTCCTCTATCTCCACATAAAGTGGTGTGAGGTTTAGCAAGGTCTCTAACGCCAGTGTTGGGGTAGTCATTATGGCCCCGGAGATACCAAGACAAGCCATTCTTTGTATGTGATTGATCTTAATCCTGGCACATTTCAGCTGGGACCTTCTCCACCACACAACTGAGCCGTATAGTAAGTAAGGTCTTACTATGATGGTATAAATCCACTGCATGCCTCTAGGATATAATCCCCAGGTTCTAGTGCAGGCTCTTCTGCACGCCCAAAGGGTAGAGCAAGCTTTCCGGATTCTAGACTCCTGATGTTGACTCCAAGACAACTTCGAGTCCAGAGTCAAACCCAGATATCTGACAGTGTCAGAGAACCTCAATTCCCTGTCATTAAGAGAAGGAACACTCAAACCCACCATATTCCTCTTCTTTGTAAACAAAACAACTGTAGTTTTGTTCGGGTTGACAGCTAGCCCCGTACTGTTGCACAATTTTTGCACCATGTTCAGAGCTGAATGCATAATCCCCGAAACAGTATCGAGAAATTTTCCAGGGATAAAGATAGTTAAATCGTCTGGGTACCCCTGTGAGTAGGTGTTAGCCTCATTTAGTTTAGAAATAAGGCTATTGACTACCATATTCCAGAGAAGTGGTGAAAGTACTCCTCCCTGTGAGCATCCCCGCACAACCTGAACCGTCATGGAGTCACCTCTCAGTTAGGCTACGGCAGTCCTTACTTCTAACATGTTCCTAATCCATTTAACTAAATGGTCATGGACACCATGCTTGGTAGCTGCTGAGCAGATTTGATCGAAGGTAGGATTATTGAATGCGCCTTCGATGTCTAGGATACCCATCCCATACATGCCCTGATCCACTACTCTCTCAACTCTACTGATAAGGTTGTGCAGAGCAGATTCCATTGACTTTCCTTTCTGCTAAGTATGTTGATTGGTGTGTAGGGGGTAATCCTTAAGTTGACCTTCCCTAATGTACCTATCTACCATCTTTTCCAGTGTCTTAAGTAGAAAAGACGTAAGACTTATACCTCTGCAGGAATTAGCCTGGGTATAGTCGGTTTTCCCCGGTTTGGGTATAAACACTACCGTAGTTGGCCTCCAGGAATGTGGAATATAGCAGTATGCTATACAAGAACGATAAATCCTAATGAGTGGATGTAGGAGCTGTTCTATACCTTCCTGCAAAAGTGCAGAAAAGACTCCATCTACTTCACCTGATTTAAACGGGCTAAAGCTATTTAGAGCCCACCTAGTGCTCTCATAAGTAACAATGCTGGAGGACAATCTCCATTCCACCCGAGACGGGTGGATGGGAGTCCTCCTTTGATGTATCCTATCGACTCCGGTGCTTCCTGGAAAGTGGGTCTTCAGCAAAAGCTTTAGAGCTTCCTTGTCGGATGTCGTGAAGATCTAGATGCATACATAATGATATAAAAAAGTCAGGACCGTACAAGTGGCCTATAAGGTTAAAGCAATGAGGGGCGATCAGCCCCTCTGAATTGGATAAAAATTAAAATTATTAATATAAAATAAAAAACATTAACTTTAAAAAGCACTTGGTATGTTATGACTGTAAACTTTCCCGCCAATTCTGACGGCTGTCAGAAATAATCCCAAATAATCGTATTCATTGAATACGTGGAGGATCCTTTTCTCTCAACTGTTATATCCTTTGGATATGGATTACCTTTAGCCTATTGAAATGAGTACATTTTATTTTTCCACAGGAGGAAAGAAGCAAATTTTTCAGCCATTAATTCAGGCACCCGAATGGCATAAAGGGTCTCTCGAGTATTGATAGCCACTCCACAATAACCGCGATCACCAGAAGTATGTCTAATCTAAAACATTAAAATTTAAGGTTCGTCTTACTGGCGGGCTTAAAATGTTACTCATCAGACACATGTAAAGATACCTGAAATGACGAATTAGGAAGTCCAGTTCTTCCTTTAGACAATAAAACTCATTACAGATCTACTGGAGAAAAGAAGTTAACGAATAAAAAATAATATATAAATAAATAAAATAATGGGAGGAAAATTACTTGAAAGTAGTATTTCCACCATTCTGTTAAAAAAAGATATTTTCCAAATAATTTAATCTCCCCTCTCCTCACTATTTTACGTTCTAGATGTAAATTCTGAAGGTTCCTGTCTGGCATTATTTCGTTTTCCTCTACGAAGGAGTCAGAAGTATACCTCTTGTTGGTTAAGGGGAGTCAGGTAATGAATTTTCTTTCCGTTTGCTTCTTAAACCTTTGACTTTTTTTCCCTGTACTTCTTTCAGAATTATTTTAGGTGCTTTTTGGTTCTTTACTGTGACACCCCTATTTCCAGTTCTTTTTTGTGCAGTCGCCCATATCTCCAGTTTGCCACCTGCTGGCAATTTTTTTAGTAACCCGCAGTTTACGTTTTCGCTTGTACTCCTATCGCCACTATAGCAAATCTGGAAGATGTGGGGCCAATTGAGCTCTATACATCCCTCTTGTCTCTATGTATGGATTAACTTTCCGTCACTTTTAATTCCTTTGCCATTTTCTCCTAGGGCAATCGTGGGCGTATACTGGGCTATTTCCCTCGTCATTGCTTCAAAGCTCGAGAAGTTTGAAACTCTCTTCTAGTTTCTAATTTGAGACTCATTTCAATAGAATTACACATTGAATGCATTGGACTCATTTGGACTTTTGCATAAAGTATACTCTTCCAGTGGGAGAAGTTTCCCCGCCTCAGTTTACCACAAATCATAGCAGAATGAAAAATGACACCCTCAACACTTATAACGTCAGTTAACGTCACATAGCCGGTCAGCTCACTGGTTAGATAAGATGCCTTGCTTCGTTTTCTATACTTCGTCTTCTATGCCTGGTACGACCATTCCAATTTAGCCTTTGGTCTATTACCATACCAAAAAAATTAACAGAAGCTGGATTCAGGATAGTAAACGTTTCCATAATTACGCCAATATCGGTATATGTGTACAGTCCCTTTTGGCGATTGGGTTCGTGTTTTGGGGGAAGGAGTGGGGGTTATATACCATACGTCCATTAATCTGATTTGTAACATTGCTCGCAGGAACAATCGGTCCTCGAATAGGCTCGAGCAATTTAAATCCAAGTTTCGGTCCCCTTACGGCGATAAAAATTATGAAATGAGATACATAAGTAATTTCTTAAATAAATATATTTATTCTTTTTGTCTGATTCTCCTAGTTTTTTTCTTCGGGTCCAGTCACACGAGAAAGATTCAAATTCACTGCTAAAAACAAAATTCATAAATATAGCTCTACATTTATGCATTTTGACCAGATTGCTGCAATTTCCTCATTACAACATTTCTGCATTTACTAACTAATCGATTTTTCTGTGTTATTTTTGTATTAACCGTACATGAGATTCCATGACTCATCGATACATACAAAAACATGGTCCTAAGAACATACCGAATTTGACATTAACTGCGGAAATTGCACTTAAACTACTGCAGATTCATCATGGGTGAGATAGTTAATGATCTACTTATTCTCTCTTTTCAGAATTCAACCCTAGGTAAAAAACTCCGGAGCACGAGGTCATTCTCCCATATAAATCTTGCCTAGCTCCTTTTGAGGACTGCGGAATATAACCATTCATGGGAGTGATAAATAGGCAAAAAAGGAATGGTAGCGAATGCCCTATCTCTCCAATGTCGTAGGAGGAGGGAGGGCAAAGAAGGAAGGATTAGAGAAAGGTGTGCCGTGCCGATTCCTCCACTTTCTCTTTGGCGTCAGAAACGCTGTTGCAGATAAAGAGAGAGAAGGTGCAAGAGGTGGAGGCGGAAAAGTACATACAGAACTAACACACGTACATTCAATCTCACCTCCTCCCCCCAGCTTCAATGAAAGGTTTCCTTTGTCTCGCTCTCTCATCCCAGCGGCCCTTTTTGCTCCATTTGTGTCTCTTATAAAACGAATGCATCATCTTTCACTTCTCCAAGCAAACAAGAGTTGAAGTAATACCATTTCAATGGGACCTACAAGGAGTCTGTCTGTCTCTCATCAGTGCAAGTTCAATCCCTATGATTTATAGAAGATTATGCCTAAGACGGAGCAAAGAAACAGTGAGAGGTTGTGAGTATTGTGGAAGAAATGATGAAGGCCGACTGTAAGAGGATTATGTTATGTTTTTTTTTTTTGGGAAAGAAATTACTCAATGATTAAAGTTCGTTTTGTAGCTGTTTTCCTGAATGTATGTTACATAATATTACCTGTATTTTAATACAAGTGTGTTCATTTTCAAGCATAAAAACGCATATCCAATGACATTATTCCAAAATATTTTCGTTAAAACGATTTAAATCCAAAGAATGATGATAGGAGAAAAGGATGTTTAACATTATTTGTTAAGACGTGCGCCTGCAACCCTTATGATTAACAGGTGTAAGAGAAGTTTACATGACTGGGGCCCGAACTCAGTTATTTCTTTTTCGAGCTAGTTTACCTGTGGAACTAAGGTATTGAGACTATGGAAAAAAACTCCGTTATTGGGCGCGTAATGACTAATGAATTAAATATTTTGTCCTACCCCAGTCCGATTCGTTCGTGAGTGATCTGGAACCCTCTAGTCCTTAGATTTTGAAGCCCAAAGCTCAGTCAGACGCCGAAAAATAATTGTTACCCTGACCGAACCCGTGCAGACTTCTAACATAGACTGTCAGAGGGTCTCGGGAACCTTTTGTTAGAGCAGGTCCCCCCAAAAAGAACGGGGAATCTGATTTCGGGTAGACAGACCAAGCGAGACAACTTTTACGCTACCGTCCTTGGGTTATTAGAAATCATTTAGTGTTGTAAAATAAATGAGATCGGTAGTATTCAAGGAATAAAGAATTGCTTTCGTTGAAAGATTGATACTTCCATTGCTTAGGTAAAGAAATAAAGCATTGGCAATGTTAAGCAGCGTTATAATGATTGAATTTCGGTTTATATGTACATATTTTGGTCAATATTCTGGGTGGGTTCATATTATTTCTTATTTGATCGAACAGTGTGCCGGAAGAAAGTTGACGTTCTCTTTCATCGATTTAATCTGAGGTGAGCTCTCCAACAGCGATGGAGACGAACCGCGGAAGAGTAAAGAGCTTCCTAGTCAACGGAAATATGTTACTGGTGATATGTGGAAATTTGATTGTTATCAATGACTCCTTAAGCCCAATAGAAATAATTTGCAAGTTATTGTCCGTAGACTAAATAGTTGAGTCACCTTCTGTGAATACTTCAAAAGGGTGAAAGAAGAAAAGATAAAAAGCTTTGGCGGAGAAATCGTCAGAGTCAAGGTAAGTCTGAAAATTAACGCTGAGAAACAGAATACATACATAATAATATAAATACATACATAAAAAACATAGTGATACCAGAATACCATAACAATAAATATACCAGAATACCTTAATAACAAAATAAACCATAAGAATATCAACTAATAGTTAAAAACGTTGCTAATGTGTGAAAGTGTAAAAACAAACGTAAGTCAAGATAAGTCATGTGTGAAACCACAGCCTTAAGGAAAAATAAAACAACCGAGGCCCAACAGGATTGTAATATACGTCATTGAATGCGTTGTGAGTATAACGAGGGAGAGTAGTTGAATAAAATAAGCAGATCAAAGGGAAACCAAAAACAGCAAATAACTCGAAAATTATAAACAGATTTTATTTTGAAACCGAAGAAACTTGTGGTATATGGGAAATGTGTTGTATAGTAAGGAACGACAAAAAAACTGCACGATTGCGAAGGGAAACAGCAATAAAAGCAAACAACGGAAACCAAGAAAATAAAATTTAAAACATTTTAACTCTGACAATGTTGTCAAAATTATTAAAATAGTGCAAAAAAGTGCAAATGAACGCAGACCTGACCAATCAAGAGCAAAGCAATTTTCATGAAATTATGGAAAATTTTGGTGTATTGAGAAGATTTTGAGTAGAAAGGATTGATATGATATATAAATATGAAAACCGACTTCAAAGGATTGCTAAGAAAGTGCGTAAAACATGCATTTCGACAACTAATTTGTCATTTTCAGTGACCTAAAGGATCTGAATACATGGACCTTGGTGTGAGGTATTCATACGCGATTTTTCTAAGGGTAAAAGGAGAAATTACGATAGTCAGCGAAAATAACTGTTAGAAGTGTGGTATTGTTCCCCTCTCGTCGTTTTTAAAAGTTGAAGTGTGAAGCTGTATGTAAATAGGCTCTCTTAAACGTTGAACTTGAATGCTCTAAATTTTATGATTTTTCTGATGGATTTGTTATATCACTGCTAATTCATTTGCTGTTGCTTCTCTACATTAAATGCCTCTTCAATTTGGTTTATTTTCTGCATTTTGTTTGGCGAACGTAGATTTTATCTAAGTCTAGGCGGGATATTTCGTATACTCCGAGTTTATGTGACACGGTAGATGGGATCTATGGTATTATGAAGGAGATTCGAGAGCTTATCGTTATTGACAAATATCAGAGTTATGTGGAATTTGTAGAAAATGTCTGAATTTTTCACTAAGTCCAGGAGGGAAGGTCAATTTTATAAATCCTTTGTTCTTTCTGATTTAATAAAGGTTTTTTAATGAACTAATTTGAATGTCTGTATGTTTATTCATAATATGTTCTTTTATAAACAAGTGCGATGAACATTTTTATTTCGTCGTATGTATTGTGTGCTAGCTCTATTTTGTAATCTTGATGACAAAGAAACCTCTAGAAGCATGTTATCAGGTGTTGAGAAGGGGCTAGTTTTTGAGATGTACGATGATTGGAGTCATTCTGGAGTTATATCCTCATGCTTATTTATTCCAGTTACTTCTACTATTATCATAATTCCTTAGTCTTTTCCTTACTGTCAATGTAAACATGTTAACCTAGAGGGTGTTGCTTTAAAACATTATTCATAAGTTCATATTTGAATAGAGTAACATTCAAAGAGTTTTAATTTTAGGCTGTTTTTATCTCAAATTTACTCAGAGTGTTTCTTCGTATCTTAAGGCATCTCTATATTCCGAGAAAGAGTTATCTCTTTATTAAAGTTAGGAGATTCTTCTGCTCGATGATTATTTCAGGCATAAAGTGACTTAAATGTCAAAATTTACCAAATTCTCGATTAGGAAATGCTTGGGGCTTCCATATTTTTACGAGTATGTTATAGATTAGACGTAGAGCATTGATTATTTCACTAAAATCATGTACAACCATGTCTCTCGTCTTGTCTGCTGAAAATGTAGGTTTTATTTTCTGACTCCGGCATCCTAAGAGTGATAATGATCTTTATCATGTATGCAAGAAGAAGTACAAAAGCATATACATATTCCGCAGTTGTATTTTGTATCATGTTCCTAACCTATATCACTTGGACGACATTTGGTTTCAATTCTGCAAAAAAATTTTGCTGCCCAAATATTACAATATCTCATTCGTTTTCTTTGCTAAGGTTGTTCAGGATAAAATATGCTATTGCTGGGTTTATGTTCGATTAAAACGGAAAGGTATTTTTACAAATATCTATTTGAAAGTGAGATGACTTTTTTTCTATTTGCTGGTAAAAGATTGACTAATCGAACGGCTAGACTAGACCGTTCAGTCGACTAATCTAATTCGAAAGTATGTGATCTTCCAAACACCTCCAAGCTAAGAAATTTTCCTGTAGCAGAAGAATTCCGCAAATCTTTGGGTATTTAAAAAATGCACTTGAATGAATTGTGCAGAATTTGTAAGTGAGATTCGTTATCTAGTAAACTTTATGTAGATAGTTCCTCCTGAGAGAGAGCGAAACATTTCCATTCCCACCAAAGAATATTTACTTGGATGGTTAAATTTATAATTTTCCTTTAGCCTACAATTTAGACTGTGAATACGGAGCTAATATGACCGATTGATACTTAATTTGTTCCGCCATAGAAACTGATGCCCATCCATGCGCGCAGACAAACAACCGCAGGTTTCGTTAATTTGCGTCTTCACGGTTCCGAGTTTCGCAAATTCATGATATAACACCATCGTAGGCACAAAGATAATTTTCTGTTGTTTGAATAAAACGGTAGTGAAGCGGAATATCATCCCTACTGTCATTAGAAAATGATAATCTATTGTGGCCGTATGAGTTGTATCAATGAGGTGTCATAAGCTGAAGTATATTTCTATAGAGCAGGGTTGGCGATGGTGCCATATTTGATAAATATGAAGGTCTTCTGTGCCAAAGCACAGAGTAAGGTGTTGATATTATATATTTTATTACGTCAGTGATGGGATTAAGATCTTGTAATTGACGTAAATAAACATTAATTACCATTACTAATAAGTAGAATCCACATTCATTTATTTCTGGCTTCATTTATAAATGAAGAATACGTAACAAGAAGCGTGCAGAGTTCCGCGATCGAAAAATGTTCTTATATATGCCACTTTGGGAATATAACGGCAAACCTATGCCACGCGTGCCATAGGCTCGCCCCTCTGTTATAGAGCATTTGGTGTTGTCGTTCCGCTGTAAGTCTGCATTCTCTATTGTAGTAGTTCTCAACGATCTGTATGAACTGATTCTGTTTTCCAATGGGAGAAAGAGCAACCGGAAAACACCCCCTGATTTGAACTATATGGCGGCTCGCGGGATACTAATGTAAATGCATCTGGTTAGAGATTCGGTTATTAGGTACCCAGTTTTCTTCAGGACCTTCTTACCTACCTAATAATATCACTCTATAGAGCACCTCACCGAAAAATGGTTAATAAATTTTTAAGTAAACTGGAAAATTTGTTAATAAAACTAAAGAAGGTGAGCAGAATAAAAGCATTATAATAGCCACGGACTAGCATTGATATACTCAACAAAAATGTAAACACTGTACCTGATAAGGAAATATCTATAAATAGCAATTCTCCAAATACCAAAAGTTGAAGTGTGAAGTTGTATGTAAATAGGCTCTCTTAAACGTTGAACTTGAATTCTCTAAATTTTATGATTTTTCTCATGGATTTGTTGTATCACTACTAATTCATTTGTTGTGTTTTGGTTTAACCAACCAAAACCCTCAACTCATTAATTATTATAAAAAAATACAGAGAGATATGAAATAAATTCATAAGAAAAGCAAAGAAATTAGCAAATGATAGCTACATACAAAATGCAACTAATAAAAGTAAGGCAATATGGTCAATAATTAAAGAGGAACTAGGCTTAAGATACAGAAACAAATGAAATCTCTAGTCTTATCCTAAATGGTCAAAGAATAACACACCCTATTTACGCACCCTATAAATTCCCGATATCTTGACTAACAACTTTATCAAAAATATTTTAAGTAATTGCAAAAACACAGCTTATGCATAATTTGAAGGAAAACAAATATTATTGCCACGTCAGTATGGATTCAGAAGTAAGCATTCGACCACGGCTTTAATTAAGCTCATAAATTCTGTTTGTAAGTCCTTGGATCAGTCACAATCAACATTAGGCTTAACTTTTGCTCTTTCCAAAGCTATTGAATGTGTTCAACATGCCACTCTATTCAGGAAACTATAATACTGTTGTAGAAAACGAAATTCTCTTAAGTGGATTCATTCTTATCTGTCAGGTAGAAAGTTATTCAAAATAGCAAATAGTATAGAACCAACCAGTGAAAACACAATTTATTTTCTGAAAATGGAACATATTCCAATAATTTTAGGGGTATAAATTGACGAATGCCTTACTTGGGGAGAGCAGATCAATTACATTGCAACACCACTGACAGAGCCTGCTTCAACATGTCTTGTATTTCTCCCATCCCTTGGCTCCAGGATAGCCAAGTAGGCAACGCGTTCGACTTCGGTGAAAGCGGTTCCCCCGAAATACTCTGGGGGAATTTGCAAAAGAAGGCAGTTGACCCAATATGTGGAAAGAGAAAATTTCTTCAAATTCCCTGAATAACATTTACTGATTGATATTTTATTTTATTCTAATTAGGTTAAATTTTGTATGTATTTTCGCATTGAATTTGCTATGATAATTCAAATAGGAAAAGCTAATCGCTAATTTAATTTCCTCTTCTCCGACATCCTCTGTGGGAATTTGCGAAAGAGGACAGGTGTACTGCTCGAGAGCATCCAGCTGTCTTCTCTCCAACTACACTTGTTTCCGGAGCTTCGTCATTTCCAGTACCATCACCGTATGTAATCGATTTGTTCTAGCTTAACTTGTCGGAACGGCATAGAGAATTAAAAGATACTTGGAAGTTTCCACAACAATTTTACTTTCGACCGGTTTCGAATTCGATCTGATGGCGAGTCGAAACTGGTCGAAAGTAAAATTCTTGAGGAAACTACAAAATATCTTTTCTTTTTCTGTGGAGTTCTAACAAGTTAAGCTAGAACAAATCGATTAGATTGAAGTATCTTTTCTTTCTCCAGATCACCGTAATGATGGGACAGTCCTTCTAGGCCTGCCATTTCCATATACCCCTGGTGTATATCAATGCTTGCATTTTTTGGCTGTATAACTCCTAACGGACTAGAGATGGAGGCAGCCTTCGATCTTACTTGCCCTTGGCTTCGCCATCCTCACGGCTGAGGTTAACTAATGGGGATAGAATGAGTTAAGTGAAAGTTTTAGAGAGAGGAAGCCTTACCACATCCTCACTCCTCGGCGACGGAAGAGAGACAGACTTTTGAAGACTAGGAGAAGCATGAAAGAAATCTGCGGAAACAAAATCCGGAGGAAGGTCATATCGAAGGGATTAACTGAGTTCCTGAGCGAACTTCACGGAAATTGGAGAAAAAGAAAAATATAGAAGTGTGTGGCGAAACGGTTGGGAGAGATAATTTGCGGAGGGACATAAGGATTGGAAGGAACGGGAATTGAAAGAGGAAGGAGCGAAGTACCCCCTTTGTCACTCCTACGAAGGGTGAGATATACCAAAGGGCCCTGAAGAGCGAGGAAGGGATGCGAAAGAAGTTTGTATGGGCGCGACCGCGCTCGCAAACTTGTGTATCATCTCACTCTGTTGAGGAGTGGGTTATGTTCACGGAGCAAAAGGGCCACGAGAAAAAAGGGACTTCTTTTTTTTAAAGGGTCCGACAGGAGCGTAGTTTTGCGGCGGAGAGTCAGCGAAAGGAGAAAGTTGGAGAGGGTCGAATCGGAGTGGTTCTTTTTCCTCTTCTCAGAGAGAGGGTATATCAACGAGATGAGCGCGGGGGAGAGAGCGCCCTTTCTCTCTGTTTATCGTAGTTGTTAAGGGGATCGCGAGGGTAGAAAAGAGTGTTACTGGAGATGGGGTTAGAGGGAGGCTTAATAACCGCGATGGATTCAGAATCCCCGAGGAGACTCATCACATTAGAGGAGCTTCACTCACCGTCCCTGTCGCCGCCCGTGATCCTAAGGTGGGCCCTGGAATGGGACCATTTTTGGAAGAAGGGAGGAGGAGGGGAGCGTGGGTGGGAGTGGAAGCGAAATGTGCGGGGCAGTGGAGGAGGGGAACGAAAACATAGCCGCACTCAGGGGTCTACAGATGAGACTGTGAAAATGCCAACCCCACGATCATTTGAGAAGAGGATGAGATTGTATTCATGATAAATACTGATTTTAATGAGGCGCGCAGGCTTTAGAATGGCAAGGAAAGTGTTTTTAAAATTTGAGTGTTGGGATCTTAAGAGTAAGGGGCCAGGGTCACGTTTCTATTCCATCACTTGGTTCTTTTCTTCAATAGCTTTCTCTCGGTGAATATTTTCCGCATATCTGATCGGAGACGACTATTTCTTCTACCTTTTTTTTTAGTCAAGTGCAAGACTGAGTTTTGATTTATTTTATTTATGCCTGATATTTAAAATGTCTTCGTCTCTTCTAGGCTATTATTAAACACCACTCTTAATCAATTCGGAGACTATATCCAGTTGAAGTATCACTTTGTTCACTACGTGGAATCAAAGCTGTCTTTCGTAAAACATCATTAGAATTAAAATGAATGTAATATGTTATCATTTAAAGGATGATCTTACATATACAGATTAGTACTATGGTATGCAAAGGAAATATTCAGATAGGTTTATTTCATTTCCTTAGTTCCAACGGAAAAGTATCCCATGGTACTACCTCTTTGCTAAAAACGCATCCTAGATGCGGGATACCTTGGAACCACTTCCTCTCAACATTGAAATTATTCATGAGTCGCTTTCAAACAGTTGATTGAGATTCCCTGACATCATAGAATATCTTTCAAGGATATTCTCATTTAGAAAACATAATTCAACCAAGGAAAAAGGTTTTCATATTTCAAGGCAAAGTTATCTTCTGTGAATCTTCGCGAAAAGGCACCCTGGTACCCACCACTAAAATATGAAAGTTTAAGCTTTTCCTATTTGAATTATCATAGCAAATTCAATGCACATATAACAACAATCATCATCATCAGCCATTTTCAATCCGACGTCGGATGTAGGCCTCTCCAAGCGCTTTTCAATTCTCTCTATCCTGAGCCTCTCGTTGCCATGTTACCCCTAAATACTGCATGATGTCTCTGTTCCATCGGTCCCTTGGTCTTCTTCTTGGTCTCTTCACATCTCTTGGTATCCAGTTCAGAACTGCTGATGTCCATCGGTTGTCGTTTCTCCTGGCAACATGACCTGCCCACATCCATTCCAGTGATATTACCTTATCTATGATGTCTGTCACTCCTTTCATCTTTCTAACCCAGGTGTTACGTTTCCTATCTTTTCTTGTGATTCCGAACATACACCGTTCCATACTTCTTTGTGTAGTCCGAAGTCGCTGGGTTACTGCTGCGTTTAACACCGATGTTTCACTTCCATATGTCAAAACTGGTAGAATGCATTGGTTGAAGATCTTTCTCTTCAAGACCATTGGCATTTTCGACTTCAGAATATGGGCGTTTCTTCCGAAGGCACTCCAGCCTAGTTTCATCC
>KZ308408.1:1434985-1464448 GCA_000376725.2 Ladona fulva | reverse complement strand
GCGTTTCTTCCGAAGGCACTCCAGCCTAGTTTCATCCTTCGATTCACTTCATTAATCCTGTTTTTCTCTCCTGTCGTAACCAGTTGTCCAAGGTAAGTGTACTCTGAACAAGCATCAAGGGGTACCTCTTGGAGTAGGATTGGTACTTGTGCTACAAAAGAATTATACATTACCTTAGTTTTCGATAAGTTTATCCTGAGTCCTATTTTCTGCCCCGCCGCGTTCAGTTCTTGAAGTTTTGATGCTAGATCTTCACCATTGGGTGTGAAGAGTACTATATCATCTGTGAAACGCAAATGACTGATGTGCTCTCCATTGACCCGTAGGCCTCTTTCCTCCCAGTCTAACCAAATTAGGAAAAAATAAAATGTTATTCAGTAAATATTATTCAGGGAACTTGAAGAAGTCTTCTTTAACCCCTAAGTATTTATTGTGACGCACGAACTCGAAAGGATATCCTGAAATTTGGTATTGTTCGCTAATAAAGTTAGTGGAACGCGTGAAAGACATAGCAAGGCACTTCCTCGCATTTAAATTAACTGCCAATCTTTGCACCAACTTGATATTACGCTTAGGCTGCTCTGAAGAATACTGCTGTCATCTTGTGATACAATCTCTCTATATATGAGAGTATCATCAGCAAATAATCAAACTTTAGATTATCTTACCGGAGATATGCTATACACTACCGGAGATGAAATGAGAAAACACGTAGGATAAATGACCATGTTTTTAGAATCGATTCATCTTTTCCCTTTTAGTGAGGAAAATGATATCGAGGGTGTTATTTAGAACGTTAAAATTACGAGATATTTCATTCAATTCATTCATTTTACAAGCGTTCAACTACAAAAATAACACTTAGTAATTTTCCACTGAATATTCAATACACAACCGGTTTCGCGAGTGTGATTGCCTCTTCAGGTCCTCAGGCATTTCAAGCATCACCTCAAGGTGGAAGAACGCTTGCAAAACCGGTCTTGCATGAAATATTCTGTGGAAAAGTACTAAGTGTTCTTTTTGGTGATGTCTTCATCTTCATCAATTGATGCTGGAAGCCACGCCTTCCAGCATCAATTTTTAATGTTCAAAATTTTTTGATTCTCATATTTTTGACTCGAAGAGTTCGACCAAGCGGGTTCTCAATTCTGTCTTACAACAAATTTTTGGCGAGCGTTTGAAAAAGATAAAAATCCGTTGAAATTAAGTCCGGTAAATATGGCCGATGGGACAGGACGTCCCAATAGAGTTATTGGGTATCGAAATCGTGATAGGGGCTTTGTGAGGACGAGCGTTGTTTTGCAGAAGGACGACATTACATTGATCACGTTTTGATGAATGGTGTCATTGAATCGATGCCTTTGTTGAACGTAGATTACCTGCATTGACCATCTTGCTGCTCGCAGTAAGTTAAATGTGATTGATACCTCCCAATCCCACCAACTCGGTAGCATCGTATTTCGAGGATGAAGTTGTCGTTTGCTCGCGGTGTTGCTTATGTATTGAGCTGAGAACATTCTCTTGGAATACTAGAATAATGGGGCATATTATTGACAAGATATTGTCAATAATATCAATTATATATAGTTTTGGAAGAATGCCAATTGCGACCCAGTTTTTTGCTATAGCCAGCGTTGGTTTTATAGTGACATCTATAATTTATACAGCTTGATCTAACGTTCTCTGCTAACAATTAAGCCAAACTGGTTCTCAGATTCTATTGCTTGGAACAGCTGTTAATGCATATTTTCTTATTTTTGTCTCCCCTTTGTGGATTCTTTATTTTCTTTTAATCATCTAGTGGTCAGCTCAATTTCTAAGGAGCATTTCTTCGGAAATTCAAGAGAATAGGAGAAGACTGCGAAAGTGACTCTTTTCCTTCCTCACCAGACGTGGCTTATCTGATTTAGTTCTTTTCGTGATTTTGGACAAAAGTTCGTTGGACAGAGGTACTAGAAAGGTTCTAATACAATTGCATTAGACTTAAGATGTACATATGACCCATGTATATTCGGTGCAGTTGGATTCAGTTGTAAAATTTGAAATTTTGCGTTTACCAACACGAGATATTCTTCTTAACTCCCTCTATCAGGGATTTTAAAAGATAAAATTATGTTTCCTCTCCAAAATTAGATAATATCTCAATAGCGGGTTTTGGAATTCATGTAATTAGGTATTATTTTGATCGTGTTTTAGCACCTGAGCTCAATAATAATTCAGAAATTTCGTTTCATTTCACTCCTTGGCCGAAGGAAAGCTTTGGGAAACTCTTCAAATGATCGCATTATTCCCGCGATTTCTCCAAAAAAACCGCCCGTTTTTACATATCCTTCACGCTCATAGTGTGAAATGAGCTATTTCTGGCTATCCTAAAGAATATCAATATCTTAGCATATTGTTGTAACGTATTAAATATGTAGGTCGCTTTTTTCAACGATAGAACATCAGGTATTACGTACTCAGCCGCACGTTTCTTTTGGAGATTGTCATAATTAAGAAAGTGATATTTAATGGTTTGTTCTAGGAAAAACTAGAAATAATCGCAAATTAATCGTTATTTATACCTCCGTGAATGTAGTTAAATTGAGATAATCAAGAGAATTTTGGAATGATGGATATATGTAGTTATTGATTCATTTCTGAATACTCTTTTGCGGACTATTCTCATAGTTTATCAATAAAATGGACAGCTCCAACTTGGGCATAAATGAGAAATACGGAGGGAAGAAAATAAATGAAAAGATCCTCTAATCATTGAGAAATTTTACTTTTGACACACAAGTAATAAAGGCACCACAGAGACCTGTTTAAAAATGATATAATATGTGGAATGGGATAGAACGAAACAAAGACCTATACCACTCAAAAATCTATTTCTGTAATCATCACACATATGAAGCCACTATCAGAGGATCAAATAATGTATCCACTATCAGCGGAATTCCAAATCAGCTGCACATCACTCTTACACTGAAAGTTTGTATTCTCAGTTTTTGTGGTTCTTTAACCACCAAGTGTTAAGAAAAACTCCGAAGTTTATGTTAGAACAGTGTATCATAAAATGAGCGAGTTCTTCAATGACAGTATAGTAAAGATTGCTCGATTCATCCTTTGCGAGAACTCATTCCGTGTGGAAACTGTTCTTCGTCTTCCCTCTCGGGTATCCCATCTTAAAGAATTTCTCCAACTAAAAGTTAATTCTGCATAGCGGCTTTGAAAAATCTGTCTATTAATATACATTGTCTATTCAACATATTATTTATTGGTGCCTCAACTAAATATCCCTCGGCTTGGTTTCACTGGGCAAATGAAAATCTGTACGGGACGCGGAACCATTTGTTGCTGTGCGGGACTGTCCCACTTATTGCGATGCGTCTAGCAACTCTGCGTACGTCCTGCAACGCCTCCCCATTTATTGCGGATGATCTCCTCCGAATTCAATCCTTGCTCCAGCCGCGGTGAGACCCAGAACACCTTCGCACTCACGGATAATGGCATTAGTTTCGTTCCATCGAGCGAATTAATTCGTGGAGTGGCTTTAAGATGGCGTGTATTGGCTTGAAGGGGGCTTAAGATGCGGTACAGCAACGCCAACTACTTACTGCCTCATCTGAAAACGAAGGTTGGACTCCATCCTTGCAGGGCAACTTTTAATTATGAGCGAAAATGTATGCAACATTGAAGCGGAGGACCTGCGGGGAAAAGAAAGAGCATCGAGAAGATTCCTCGACGGTTTGTCCATGTATAAAAAGAGACAACATACGTAAAATGGAGTGCGTGCTGGCGAGCCCTTCGTGCGGAATGGCAAAATAGTGCGTGCGCGCGTCGCCGGAAGGGGGAAGGATGCAGAGCGAAGAGGAAAAATTCCCTTGAATAAATGAGCGGCCCTCTAAGTGGATGCTGTAAAGGGAGAGAAAGGGCAGCCTCTCCTTATTCCTTTCTTATCCCCCCTTCTTCTCTTTGCGGCGAAAGCGGAAGAAGTCAAAATTACTCTCTCTCTCTCTTCTCCATTCTTCCCTGGACTCTACCGAATACATCCCTGGAGGAATTTCGAAGGTCTTCTCCTCCGCATGTTACTTTCTTATGCTTCTCTCTCTCTTTCGCCCTTCTTAGCTTCCTCTTTTTCCTTTGGTTTCCGCATGGTGTTCCTAATTCACATCCTTCCATGCTTTCATTCCCATTCCATCCCTCCAGACGTTGTCGCATGTTTTAACTTCTCCTAATCCTTAGTAATGCATGTCTGCATGGCTATAGCTTCTTAGCGATTAGTCCAACACAAGCATTTAAATCCCTGTAGGACTCTAGTGCGATTATCCTAAGACCTTCCGTTTGTTCCAGTATGGCTTTACTGATATCCTTCTGTGATACCGGAGCTTTTTGCGACGCCTTTCCGTTAAATAATCCACAGTTTTCTTCCTGCTTGGATAGGATTTTACGATTCACGTGGATAATGGATTCTGCTGGAAAATATCTGCGTACGGTCGCCATGCTTGTGAGTTCCTTCTCATATTGCCGTAAGAGAAAACTTGTGACTCAGTGTGCGTTTACATCAAGTCTTCTAACCGTAATTATCATCGTTCCGGTTCTAATTGAACACCAAATGTCGGTTTAGTTCCGTTATCGCTACTGCAGCAAGTATCTAACCGGCTCCTACTCCGATAAAATAATCCCTGAGCAATGGATTACAATATACGCGACCCGTTAATAGAATTTATTTTGAGTAAATTTTAGCATAGAACTATCAGTATAATAAATACGTATATTCGCTGTGGATTAGTGTCATTATATTATTATAATTTGTATTTTATTGAACTAACGCTTCAATGAGTGCCATTCGTGTAAAATACTTTCGTATAAGTATATACCTATGTATTCATATCATTATTGCGAATATTTCCAGTTTTTTCCTGCAAAAGCTAAATAACACATTTGTGAAATATTGAACTGAATGGGACAATTTAAACTGAATAGCCTAGCGTGAATGTTTACTGCGCCATCCCGTAGACGTAGTATATGATTATAACCATGAAACTGATCGGAGTTAATTGATTGATGACAGTTCCTTTTACAGTACTTTGGAAATTGCAGTTTTAGTACGTGCCTGCTATTCCTCAATTCTAATCAGACATTAATCACAAGAATTTTTATAACGAGTTTAACTCAAATAATCTTACTTAATTTACTTACTTTGCTTAATAATAAGTATTTAAAAAAATATGGAAATCGATTAAATTATTATAATCATAACTAAAATCCTTATCTCTCTTTTAAAACCAAATTTATGTATAAATGTATTTAATTCCGCCAAAAATTCACAAAAAATCAATATTTCAACTATTTCACAATACATTGAATGCTTTATTCATAAGTAAGCTTTTGCTGAGGAAACCGGCCGTAGAGAAATGTTTGCATTGCAAGAAGAAAACTAAGTTTTACAATTGACATATGCGTTACTTTAAAATAATGTAAGCAAAGTAGTAACAAAATGAGCTCTGAAGGAGATAATAAAAATAAAATATTCTGTTGACGATGCACTTAAAAGAAACATCCAATATATTCACTAGCCAAGACTCGCTAGCCGAAACAATATTACAGCATGTCACCCTTTTTATATTTTGTGGAAACAGATTAAAATCTTAGATACAAGCGAGCTGAAAACAACTAAATTTGATTTAACTAAGAGTACATTTGGTCATCTCAAATATAAATTGATTGCACTATCACGAATAACAGCAATATACAAGCAAATATTAGACTGTAAAACTCAACCATAGAGCAAGTTAGACAGTTCTGCTTCCTGAACAGTAAAATTACCAATGAAAATAAATGTTGCAGGAATGTTGAAGAAGAATAGCCTTGACCAAACAAGGATTTCACAGAAAGCGTAACCTGGTAGTCAACAAACACTTGTCAATCGGTACAGGAAAAAGATTTGTAAAATTCTTTGTGTGAACTGTGCTCGCATATGGCTGTGAAGCATAGACCTTGGATAAACAGGATAAAGATAGGCTACTCGGAGTAACCTTAGATTTAAAAAATTATGGGTAAGAACGTTCAAGTCTTTTTTTTCGAACAAATACATCTGATGCTCTTGTTATTTTAGTGAATAATTGCTGGCTTTAGCATTTTATTGTGTGCAACCTCCCAATTTCTAACCCATAGTTTAATTTGAACTGGAGCATAATTTTGAGTTATTGAAGACAACCTGAAAGTTCGCTAAACATTCTATGATATGGCCTGAGATCTTCCGATTAATATTTTCTTCATTAACAGACATGATTACATTACTTAAATTATATCGAAGCGAGGTATTCGTTCGTGTCACAGTTTTTAGTACGCGTCGGCTTTTGGAAAGCTTAGCTTACCCGCAGAATTAAAGGTTGACGCCCATTTAAAAGTATGTCGTTCTAAATATATTGTTTTGGTTTGTTTGTGCATTGTTATTACACTTCGGAAAACGTAGAAAATATTCGTTAAATATTAAGATGTAGTTCAACAGTCCGAAAGCCATTCATCTGTCATGAGTGCCGAATTTCCTCACACGCACATTTATGAAGATAAAAGAGGTTGCATCCATCATCGTAATGATATGTTCATGTTTGAATCCTTTGCATTTACGTGGAGTTTACGTCACACCTGTCGAAGTCATTTGTCCGTTTTGCCCCGAAATTTCTGCCCTCGCTTTCGTCACCTACTGCAGACTCGGGTCCTTCTCTGACACCTCCATCTCCAAACTTCCTTCCATGATCGTTGTCGCTCACACCATTTCGTACACTTCTCCGCCCTCGTTCTTCACATCGCCACCTTTGCTCGTGTTCGTTCCTGGGACAGTGTCTCGTCAAACCCTCCCTTATCAACCCCCGTCCCGTATCGCATCTGCCCTTCTGGCCCCTTCAAGGCAAGAAATGGGCTCTTCATGCGTCACCCTGCCCCACCTCATAAAGTATTCATGCCCTTGACACGGGGCGACTGGGAAGCGTGTTTGCGAATCCGCACCGCCGGGCAGCCGAGAGATATCCGGGGGTCATGTTCGTGAGGAGGCGTGGGCGGCCACCAGAGGGACAAAAACTCGTGTTTCTGCGGCTGCAGTTGTGTGTTAAAGGGAAGTGGACTGAGTGGTAAAGCAAGAGGTTGGGGAGAAAGAGGCGTTTTTTATTGGAGAAAGTGGGAGTGCGACTGCCTTGAGAGTGTTTTCTCCCTCGATTGTCAGGGGGCGTGTGAGGAGGAGATATTCCTGAACGATCCAGAGATAACCTATCAAGCTATTATGAAGTGAGACGTTTAGTTTCAGAGATATATGACCCCTAAAATGTTAGCAAAACCTCGAGCTCATGGCATCCTGAATAATTTTCTTCTCTTTTTTTTCTATTAACAGAATATCCACAAATAAATTATCCTACTCGATTGTCTTTTTTGTCAACAAGGGATCGTTTATTGAAAGTTCGAAATTTCTGTGCAAAACCGGGTGCAAGGGTGAATTAATAATTTATTTTCCCCTTGCATCTTTTCGATAGACAAGGAGTTTCCCTCGATCATGAAAATTTAATTCCCTCGATCATAAAGTTTAATATGTACTACACTGAAAGTGTGTGCATTCATTTTAGAAAGGGAAATTTGATACATAAGCTTTGCATCGATTTAAATTGTAGTGCAGAAGAACATATATTGGTACTTATTTTTTGATTTTCATTGAATTGCTGTGGTATACACTGTAGAGTACTTCAATTCTGTTGAATATATGCTCATTAAATTAACCGAATTACCCAATCCCTCCTTGAAATTGTCCACTAACTTTTTCGTAAGATATTTCAATATTCGATTTCGGTCTTCTACAGTCTTAAAAATAACTATACCTCATTAATCATATTTCTTTAGTGCAGTGAGAATAATTAATATTATAATATTGTTTATAGAAAATAAGATGAAAATACAAGAAAAGATAATTTAATAAGACCGTAATTTATCATAAAATTAAATATTAATTTTTCTTATCCCCATTCTGTGGTCAAAATGGTGCAAGAGAAATATTCCCAATATACCCAATATACAGATGCAATAAATAATAAAAATCAAACAGATAAATATAGTGCTAATTTTTTTACGTTTCAACATATCAAAATGCAAGTGCAAAATCATGTTTTGAATCCTAATGCAATTTTACTCCTCGATTCTAAGCAATGGAGTTCATACTGCAATATTCGGGGAAATCTCTAGCATTTGCTTTCTTTGATTACAAAATCTTGTTTTATTTGATGTTGATGAAGTATCGCACGATTTAGGGGGGATAACATTCGTGCAGGAACGCAAGAAAAGTTCGGACGGGTGAGGCAAAAAGGGACGAAATTAAAAGATCCAGTAGCGTGTGACACTAATTCGATGCGACCCGTCCCTTTTTTTATGAGTTCAAGGCCACAAAGTCCATTAGGGCTGGCATTTCAACGGATTTTGGAATTTCATTAGAGTGAAAAATGAAAGTGAGCATATGGAAAAGGAGTGAGGTGGAAGAGATCATCAAGATGGCGGCAAAGCGGAAGATCTGCCGTGAAATGGGATGAGAGACAAAGGAAAGTACGGACATTTTTTTACTAGGAAAGGTCGTGACGACGGAAGAATTTGGAACCGCTGGTTTGTAAATGGAGAGGGGCAATGCTCAGTGATGTATAGGTGGCTACAACGACATGAATTACTGGGAGAAATCTGTGTTTTCCGGAAAAGGATGACATGTGATAGAGAAAAGGAGAAAACTAAAGAATGGTTCGGTGGGGCATGGAAAGGATGGCGGAATGAAGATAAATGGAAATGGGCGCAGAGGATACGAGAGGTCAAAATTGAGAGTTAAGGAAGGTGGATATATATATGTAAACACGGGAAATGGAAAGGGAAATGACGAAAGGGGAAAAGGTAAGGATCCTCTGCCGTAAATGTTGAGGGATGGCGTGAAGATGTGTTTTGATGGGAAAGTAATTGGATGAAAAAGGCACAAAATAACTCAAAAAACGGGGAAATAATTATTATTTTTCAACATTTCTGGTCAAGAAAATTGCATTATGAGTAGAGTATAAAGACTGTCTTCATTTGAAGAAACCATCACTACTGTGTATAGCTACATTGTTTATACATGTTTACTATTGCCATGCTCGGATCTCAGCCTCTGATTTCTTATATAATTGCCATTTATCTTATTTACAATGTAATCAGATATCCATATTTGCAAAAAGGAATTATTATTGTCATGAATATTTTCCCCTACTCAGACGTTAATTTACATTTATTATGATTGGGATGCTGAAAGACGATATTTAGAACGATTTACTTGAATGAGGAAGTCTCTATGGATGTCTAAATGCAGAAATTATGAGATATTCCTTTTCAAATGTATAAACTAGAATACAATAAACATATCATAAACAGATATATACGAAATATGTTGCGAAATGAAAACTGTTTATATATCTCAATATGTCTAAACATCTTATAGTAAACTAAAATAAGCATTAATTTTTTTAGATTTTTAGATACTTAGTTCACTTACATTGAACATGCTTTGCATGTCATTCGCGGTAAAAATATTGTAGTAATAGGAATGTCATGACATTTCTAAGATTAAAAATCGCAAATGCATTCTGCTCACAAATCGCTTCCTCTGATAATAAGTAACATTTCATAAAATTTAAAATTTGCAAAGCTACTTGAAACTTACTCGTACCTAGAATCTTAGATAAATTACAACTGACAACTTGTTGTGAGTGCTAAAAATTTTCACAAATGATACTTTTAGGTCGTAGCAATAACAATTGGTCGAATTTCTTTTCTTTGATAGCGCTATTGGTCGCCATCCACTAGTAATTTATTGTCGCGTTTAGAAGATGATATTCCTAAGCAAAATACATGCCTTTTGGAATGGAATTTCAAAATATTGGATGGTATGAATCCAATAATTGTATTTTCCCTGTGTGCGATACCACTATTTGAGGCGTAAGACGTAAAGGAAAAAACGAATCCACTTTGTTATCCTCAATATGCTTCCGTGTCCCTCCTAAAGCCAAATTGCGCTTTTTTCATGTCTTTCAATGTATGACGCAGAATTGTACTCATACAAGTAGTGGCTTAGAAAGAAAATTCTTCGTTCGTTGAGTTCATTGAGATGGATTAAAACGATCACTCTTCATGACATTTCTAACGAATATATTACTATTTCTGTATGTTCTCTGCTGTGGAAAATGGTAGAGTTATCAATTTCCTGCATTATCTTCAATAGTTATGATAGCTATGCTGTTGTTAGTTAGAAAGCTAACGACGAAGAGCTGCTATAGCGCCCTCGGAACCTTTACATTAAGACGTGAATATAGCATGCAGTGTATACGTTCCTCATATTTGTTGATAGCGTACAATAGCGTGAAAAAAACTGTCAATTTCTTTCTGGCTATGCCGTCCATTCTCAATCAATAACCAATGTATAGCCAGTTTTCCCAAAATTGAATTGGCTGAGTTCATATCAGTCTAATCCTCGTTGGAATCGTTTGAGAAATGAGGTGACTGATAGACTGGAAAGCTTCGAGAGCTGCAACAAACCATCTTTAATAACTCTTGATGGTTATCATTAGTATTTACAAATTGAAAGTTGCATATACAAATTTTAAATTGTATACATACATTTCAATTTTGCCTTGAGATGAACTTTGTGGTGCGTTCTATTGCAGTAAAACAAATCTAAAAAATCGAGACCAACTGCGGAAATGTTCAGCTCTCTGTTATATAAATTTCTGTCTAATATATAATTTTCTTTCTTCTTTTTGATAAATAATAACCACGTAATGCGAAGTATCCTTTTAGATGTGATCGTTAACCAATGAGTCTCATACAACCTTGGGCCACAAATAGAAGATGTTATTCACTACTCTCAATTTCATTGTTTTAATAGAAAGCGATATAATAGCTTACTCTCCTCATAATTCCATTATGAGTTTAAAGTAATTGAGCCTCTTTACAACAAATCGAAAATGCGTTGTCTCTGAGATAATTATTACAATCAACATGCCCCTGGAAAAGTCCATCCCACCATGGGATGGAATGGAATATTTTTAAGTAAATCGGGCTGCCATGAGTGGGTGAAGGAAACGACATTTCCAGAAACTGCGTGCATGAACTCCTCGAGATGAGGAAGAATTTTCATCAGCCTCACGGCAGGTGGTCGTCATAGAAGGAGGAAGGGTCAAAGGGATGGCGGTCGTGAATCGAGGGAAAGGGGTACGAGGGGAGGAAGAACCCCGAAATGAAAATAAGAGAAAACTCCGTACCGTCTCCATCTCCGGGGGGAATCTTGGCGTAAAACATTTATTTGATGCTTCCCCATTCCTTCGCCCCTTCCCCTCCTCTCTGATCTTCTATTCTGGCGCATTGGGTTCTCTCTGGACCCCATTCCCCCACTATTCCTCCGGGTGGTTGGGTCGGCGGAGGGGGCACCAGGAATGCGGCGCTTGAGGCGGCAAAGGGAAACGTAAAACATTGAGATAGTGAACTCAACCTCGGTTAAACCGACCTTTTTTATAACGGATTATCAGTCGTAACGGATTATTTCCGAGCTTCAAACATTTTCTGCTCTGTTTGTTGCATCCTCTTTCAATAAAATTGCAAGTATTGCCGTACATATCATCGCTCACGTCATGTTAGGCCCCGTTTCTGTTGCAGCCATTTAGATGCTCTCACCGCGAAACTACGTTAACGTTGTAAGAAGGGAGTATTCGTAAAATTGTAGCAATGAAATTCATTATATTGATGTCAACAGCTATGGAAATTCGAAAGATTAATAAAAGGAAAATAAAAGATAAGATATATTCCTGAGGAAAGAAATGCAAACGGAAGACTAAAGAAAGAGAATTCAGTATTCTGTGAGAGATCCATTTGAGAATATAAGCGAGAAACATATTTTTATGAAGAATTTGACGAAAACTTTAGGATTTAGATGAATAATTTTTGTGAAGACAAAGATCAGAAAAATGGCATGCAAATAATTAATAACACGAAAGAATTGTTAGCACTATCATTTATAGGTATATTGAAGCATTAATTTATTTTGGTTTCTTTCGACAGGTTACTGATGTATAAATGTTTTCTCGTTTCTAAATGGTTTTTGCATATACGCAACTTATTAGTAATGATCAGTTATTTCCTTTTTATTCTCTTGTGGGATAAGAAGTTATTATTTATTGCCAGGACTATGAATACATCTAAGTTGTGGTGAAGATGGATCTTATAGTTAAGACGGAAGTCTAAATATCATTACTTAAAAATCTACAAATCTTTATTATCGTTCATTTTTGTGAATCAGAGGTAAATGCTGTCACATTATATTGGTTTATTTTGTACTTTTTATACTGTATTTCAATGCCTAATTTCCATCATCTATGTAAAACCAAAATATGTTTCAGCAAAAACATATTTTTCTGATACCCAAAAGATCTTTTGTTTTCTTTTGGCTAATGACATTTTATAACGATATTGAATCCTTCTTTCGCTTTGTGAATCATTCCTGCTGGATTTCTATCATAGAAAGTTGATTCTCTTAGTTATTGTGCCCATTTCCTTTGTAAGATCTCTGAAGAATGAAAGAGATAATTTAATTTAATCTTCAAGTTTTAATACTATATGTTTGGACGAAAAAACTGTGTATGTAAACCTACCTATAGAATATCCTTTTGTGTGTTTGTAAAGCGTAGACTATATCAGCTGCAGAAAAGAGAAGTTTAGAAACAACCTAGTTGTGGTAAAAGAGAAGAATGGCAAAAATAAAATGGACAGACCTACTAACTAGTGAAAAAGCATTTTGAGAAGCAACTGAAGATAAGTCTCTGGAAAACGATGATAAAAATGAAGAAGAATGACAGTCATCGCGTGCACACTAACATATGATAATCTACTGAAGGCAATATTCGAAAGAATGGCGGAAGGAAGGAATTGCACCGGAAGACCTAGGTGGGATTTTAAGAGGCGAAGGAAAAGTGAATATTTTTCCCAGATTATACTCATGGTTTACCTACTATTCGATATTCTACTGCTTTATTTCGAGAGTTCTGCCAAAGCGGCTGTGATACCAAAATATAGGTGCATATAAATGTGAAAATATTGTCATTCAAGAAGATCTTCATAAATTTCATATCAGGAATTATTGAAGAAACTTAAGGTACAAACACAAAGAAAGCAAGTTTTCCGCTTTCTGATTGTTGTTGCTGATGCTTTATCTTAAGGAACTACTCGTTTTCTAGGAAGGTCGGTGTCTCGATTTGCTAGTCCTAAAAATCCAAACGAGTCCATTCCCATGTTATCACCCCATTACCGCTCTGTTTTTGAGTCGATTGTGGGAAAATCGTGCGCAGATTTGCGATAATGCCTCAGTTTCATTCGAAAAAAGTATCGTTTACTGGAAAACGGAGATAAAATATGAGCGACCCCTTTTAGTGCTGATCACAAACGCCAAGAAGAGGTCTACCGTTAACATCGAGCAGCTAAGGAATGTAGTCATCGACGACACATTTCGACCAGCTTCTTCTGTAGGAGTTTCAGCTCATTCCTTCTAAAACATTGTATCGGCGCCGACTACCAGCAAACGGAAAAACTGCTTTCTTTGTGTTCCTACCCTTACGCTTCCTCCCTCTACGTCGGCATCTTGATCCCGCAGTTGTCCGATTGCTGGATTTTTATATCTAAGGAAAATATGTGTGGCACGATAAATGTGAAAATGAGTCACCTTCCATTAAATGCAAATCCTCCTGTGAGAAATAATAGAATGTAAACGAAAAGAAGAGCGGAAGTAGGTTCCTGTGCGCGCATTACGTAGCTGCGAGGGAGGGATGGGCGAAGAAGAGGGGGGATTTAGGGGGAAGAAGTGGATGGAGGGTCGTGAGTGCTAGTCTCAATTGGAGGGGAGGTCTTAAGACAAGGAGAAGTGAGTCAGAGAAGTATTTCTATTATTTATTGACGCCTTGGGCCTTGGCGGCGATGAGATCGCAGTGTCCGATGGAAAGGGGAAAGGACGCTGTACCACGGGGACTGTTGGCGTAAGGGGGAAATGGAGACATCTGGTGGAAGGGATGGAGAAGAAAAAATGGGAATGGCGAGAGAAATGAAGCGAGGGAAAAGAAAGAGAGAGAAAGAGTGGTTACTGAAAATGGGAGGGCCAAGTTAGAATTAGCCAAAAAGGGAAATGAGCTCATGGATTTTACGGTAGGGAAAAGAAATTATGGAGGGAAAATGAAGGGGCGAAACAGGGAGGTGAGATTAATTACGATTACATTGGAACCTCGTTTACCCTTCCTACCTTTAAAATTATCTTATGCTGTAATTTTTATCAATGTCATGACGTTGTATTTTTTTAAATTTAAATAGTGGTTATCCGTCTCAGATGTTTCACTTCAAAGGATATTTCTCTATTTACTTTTTCGTTTATTTTATACATCTGCATGGAAATAGTTTCAAAAGTACGCTTTCACTCTCCGGATCGCCTAAAAAAAGTTATGAACGTGTGTACCATGGAAGGATTTGGATACTTGACAAGAAAATTGAGATGTTATGATTCTAAGGAACGATTTTGAGATGGATTGGAAGATGTTACATATATGTATTAGTGTTTATGTCTACTTTTTAAATGAAATTTCCCAGAAATATAAATGAAACAGAAATTTTAAGCAAAAATTCTTCGGAAAACTATATACGAGTTATAACGGTAACCATCCCTTTAAAATTCTGAAGATTCCTCGGTGATCTCCAGAGTGAATACGTAATGTAATGTAATTAATTAATTCAAAGATACCAAGATGTGTATAGAGGAGTTTTGAATATAGCTTCAATTAATATGAAAGACGCCCATGCCATCAAAATCACGTAGTATTTCTGTTGAAGTTATTTTCTGCTTTCATTCGCATTCATTATCATATTCGACACTTTAGGTAGAAGTTTCATAATTTATGTTTTTAATGTTATTCCCCTCTAGTGACTGACATACAATTTCGAGATTGGAATAGAATTACATTTATTTTATATTCATAGTCATCCATCGCTTTGATGGGAATTCTACAGCAAAGAAACGGTTTCCAATTCAATTGAAAATCTTCTCTTTATTTCATCAGTTTTTAAAATGGATCGTAGAAGAATCTCTCAGAAAAGAATTTTCTAAATTTCCGTCCATGCGACTACGGATAAGCTGTAGACACATTATTAGAAGAATGTTAAATTGGTCCCAAAGATGTAACTCGCATATTGGCTTGGAGGGATGCTTGGCATTTGTAACCTCGGTCAACTTCATTGTTAGCCAACTTAGGGTTAGGATTTTCAAAATTCATTTCATTCATATCATGGCCATTTTACAGTCGGAGATTCATAAAAGTTTTAAAGACGAAGCTAATGTAATATTTGGATGTTATTTGTAAAATTTTCTTTAAAATTGTCTTTTAAAGTTAAAAAAATCATAGTCACGGATTACTTGCTAACTTTGGAACTTGTCTTTTGCTTATGTAAATACATACAATAATACAGAAAAATATTTTACTAATATTTGAAATTTCAAATGGAATCGATGTTTTCTTGGCTGGGACAAAAAATGTCTAGGAAAGTCCGAATGGCATAAAATTACGTAATACCATTTCCGCAATTATTGTGCATTCAACGAATATATATCCTCCAGCATTTAGTATTTATACAAATCACCATCAATTAGATAACATAGAACCAAGTATCAGCGATGGGGAAATACTCATCTGATTTTCCGGTGTAAATGTCAAAGAAAAATCAATACGTTTTCAATTTCAAGGAAAGCATTATTTTGAAAGATTTTCAATAACTGTTAAAATTGCCATAGTTCGTGAAATGTCTCAAGGAATCCATTGGGAAATCATTATCGAGGCAAAGATGACGCATTAGCCTCCAAGTCTTAAAAATCTGGGCAGGGAAGATTAATGGAGAAAAAAGTGGCGTTAATAAAGCTCCGAGGAGAGATTGGGAGCGAAGAGAGATTTCTTATCTGAAACAGAAGAAATGGGAGGAGAAAGAGAGAAATGGGGCAACTCTTAAGAATTCCAGACCAATCCTCGATCTCTCTCTCTAAAAGGTAGAGCGGATGAATAAGAATGAAAGTTCTATTAGGGATAAAATAAAACTAGAGGAAAAGTGGTATTAGATGAAAGAATATGGATTGTTTCAGTGGAGATAATAATGGAGGAAAATTCTCCCACCAATAATTGCATATGTGTGGGAGAAGTTATTAAGATATATTGGAACTGTGAATTCTAAGAAGAAAATTCCGGTTTTCTTACTTTGATATTGCTCTAAATTTTCACCTTTCTTTGACCTCAAAAACAGGAGTGCTTTACATGGTTTTGATGCTACTGAGAGTCACTTTTGAGGACATCCATTCCTATAATCCCGAAGACTGTATTTTGCCTCGTTTGCCTTTATATTCACCTGGTTGGTCGTTAGATTTAGGTTGATAGATATTTGCCTTTATCTATTTCTTAATAAATTAAATACTTTGATATTCTCTCTCATGTTCTCTAATCACGAATGGGGTCGAGCATTACTTTTTTATGTGGGAAAATGTAACCATGCAATGCTCTTTCTTCCGGTATTTCAATGTTTGATAATATTTGATCGTAGGGAAATACACTGTCAGAAATATTGAAATGAACTATTTAATCTAATTATTGAATCTAACTATTTTCTACTATTCTTTTACAACTAATTTTCTCTATTCACTAAAAGACTGTTAAAAATCCCAAGGAAGAATGGACTTGAAAAAAGTCTGACGGGACCAGGAATCGAACCCGGGTCTCCCAATTGCCGGTTGGGTGCTCTGTCTTTGCGGGTCTTGTGGACTAGGCCCACAAACTCTCCCGAATGGCTTGGAGAAATGTTCTGCCCAACGGACAGAGCACCCGACCGGGATTCGGGATTCGATTCCCGGTCCCGTCAGACTTTTTTCTAGTCCATTCTTCCCTGGGATATTTGCTGGGTGCGCACCATCTTGCGCAAAATCAACCTTACCCGTTTCCACTGTTAAAAATATTTAACTTAAACATTTGGGTAATTTTGTTTCTTTCTGCTTCAATGGTTGAGATATTTTATCATTCGAACGAGAGAACGAGGTAAAGAGGCTTTTGTTTAGTAGCAAAGTAGTGGTCTCTAACGTAAGTCAATATGTATATGTTATTTCCATGGGACTTTTTATATTATTTATCTCGAAAAGTAGAGTGGTAGGCGGTTTATCAAACTTTTAACAAATATTTTATCGTTGGTTATTTACATTAGAATATACACTTTGTNAACTATTCTCCGGATAATCCTCTAGAATGTAAAGTCACTCTTCTGTTCACTAAAAACACCTTGTTCATATAACCTAAGCGTAAGCAGTAAAATTGAGTGTAAGCTGATTATATCAGAGTCAAACAAGCCTCATTTTCTTGTAGAGATAATGCTACTGAATAAATTCATAAGGCTCCTCTATCTACATTGGATGCGACACACTCAAGGCTACTCCGTAATTCTACAAACAGGATGATAGACACCATTCGAAGACGTACAACGCTAGCGGAATAGCTCACAGATGTTGAAGTCAACCCCAATTGAAGGGCTGAATTCTCACCAAAGAGATCCTTCGAACGTATAATCTAAATTTGCGCCAGAATCTATAACGAGTAAGATGTTGATATCTAAATGTACATTATGACTGTGTATTTTATATATATTATAATTAGTTATTACCTAAGAATGATTATACAATTATCATTATAAACCATTTTCTTTGTAAATTTGTGTTAAATTTGATGCATGTTTTCCTCTCTGAGTACTAGCAGTAATCTATGGAAAAGAACTTCATTTCTCAGCAGTCATTTCTGTACAATCAGAAGGTAACGTCCCTTAGAGTTTCTGTGCCGGGTCTAGAGACAAAAGGATAATTCAAATCAGATGAATGAGAGAGGAGAAGTATTTGGATAAATGTGCAAGATAGTTATATCCACCATTTTATGGATTTTGGAATGGGTACCTTGATTGCCATTGGTTCAAGCATGTATTTTCAATTATTGGAAAAACTTATCACGGTATAATGTGTTAACTTAAGTTAGAATTCATACAATTAACATGGATAGCTTAACTGATAACTCACTATAATTTTAATTGAAAAAGGATAGTGATAGATGAATAGTATTGATTCAAAGAAAGATCAGGATAAGCTTTGCTTTCTAGCTAAGCTAATATTTACCGAATGCATCGAAGAAAATATGTATTATTAGAACAAGGAAGTAAAAATAAATAATTAGCGCTTTCAAGAACCTCTGGGAGTGATGCTGGAGTGAGATTTAAAAAGAATCGGACAAAGAACTACTCCTTAAATGTGTGTAATCTGGATTTAAAAAGGGAAGATGTGGAATGATTGGAAGCTTTGGAGAGTGACTTAAGTAAGTTAAACGAAAATAATTGCATTGTAGATAACATTTATCTCTGATTCTACTTCCTAAGGACAGGAATTAGTAAAAACATATTCTATTAGACTGGATCGTTGATTGATGTATATCATACACATTTTAATATCCTTAAAATCCTAAAGGTGTAGAATTCTGAAAATATATCCTATTTAAACTGTAGTTACCACGTGTTACATTCCCATAGGTCTTGAGATTTCGTACTTAAGAAGTATGTTATGTGGCAAAAGTTTTAGACCAAGAATATTTTTAAGAAAGCTTTTGTTTGTAAATTTAAATGTTAAAATAGAATACTTTTGTTTGATCGAATTTTTTAATAGGAAGTAAAAAGATCTATTTTTCATCACACGCTTAATATTTCGTAAATATTGTATCAAAAAAAGAGGATCCTCTTCGTTAAGAAGATCCTTCATCACGTTAAACATTGCTGAATTAAATTATAAAAAAGACATAAATTTATCAATATATTATTGGGTTAAAAGACGATTTATTAACAAGTTATCCTTTTTGATTCTCCAGAGTGTTCCATTTCCTCGTTAAGTGTGTCTAAAACATTTTTTTCTTTCGTTCCCTAATTCCCATCAGTTTAGGGATAGGCTGACGATATATTGATGATTGGCGGTTGTGATAAAGAATTAGATTTTGGCGCTGATTTTCATGGCCGGATGCCTCCTACCGCCAACCATAATCGAGAAAATCGGAAACACAGAACTAGTTTTTAACAAGCGAAATCCTATTGGCCGCGATTCGAACCCGGAACTTTGGGGAGTTAACGGTAGCACGCTAATCACTCCACCACCACGATATGCTATTTATTAATACTATATGAACGCGTAAAATTATAATCTTTAATTTTCGATCAAAATCCTGTGGTAATTTCTCACTATAACACAGCATGCTATATTTTCAATTCTGAAAAACCTGCTATTACTACATTTTATTCGGTAAAACAATTCCAAAATTTCTCAAACCAGAGGCAATGGAGGAGTGGTTCGCGTGCTACCGCTTCAATACCAATGTCCCGTCTAATTGGACTTTTCTGGTTAGGGGATGGTTGTTTTTGTTCATCAATAATAATATTTGTTGAAATGGAAGTAATTGGAAACTTTGTTTCCATCAAAGCAATGGTTATTATTATAGCCAGTGATTTAGATCACATTTTTTTCTTGGAGGGATGGATTTAATTTTTGGAGGAAAATGAATATTTTTTATAATTCACCGAAATAAGTATTTTCGCATTCTACAAAAAGCAGGACTTGCGTAATACATTTTCTTGTAGCAACCGAAATGAGACTATATGGAATTATATTTAAATTTAGTTGATGCATTTATCAAATTAGATTGAGCTTCGTCGTATTTCATTTTATGATATTAAATAGAACTCGTCATCATTCTTTGTGTGCAGTCTATCGTTGATAAGACAGAAGCGCCTTTTAGAGGCTACAGTTAAAAAAGAACGCAACTAATATTTCTTTCTTCAAAACTAACTACAGCCTTATTTATTATGCTAATTGTAGATACTTATCCGTCAACTATAGACCGATATCGACGCCTGAGTCCAATGGTGATTTTGCGTACGTGTGTCACGCATAACGAATCCACTTTTCCTCACCACCAAAAGAAAGGAAGGTAATAAAAAAACATGCAGTATTCTCTCAAGGGAGTCCATGTTCCTCTTCCGCCATAACGGCCAACGGGCAGAGTTTTATGAGTAACAACGAGGAGAATACAGAAGTGAGCGGAGGTGTGTGGAAAGAGGAAGGGGAAGACCGCACCAGCATCTGGATCTCCGGAAAACCTCGATATTTAAAACTGCAGTTCTACGACCACAAGAAATGGCCAACGTTGGAAAAGAAAACCAGGGATATGGAGATTGTTAAGAGCAATAGAGAACGCAGCTACTACAGCGGGAGATGCGGCGGGTGCGATAGGGCGATGTTTATTAGGCCACTCCCTCCGCAGAGACCCACGTCAGCCCGTATTAATAATCGTATCTGTGATAATAAATATGAATGATAGGAAATGTGAAGGCGGGGAGGCTCCAGTAACTTTTGGAGATATGAGCTGCGGAAGACGCTTACATATTTTGAAGGTGTGGAGATCGATGTGTGTGAAGAGTGAAAAAATGATAGCACAGTCGAGTCCATTATTGGAACATGGGTTGCACTTGTTGTTCCTTCATAGGTTTCCTAAACACAATTTTCCCAACCAATTTCATCTTAAAAGTCATCATTCATCCGAAAACGTGTTCTAAATCCAATCATGGGGATAAATAATGATATTTTGTCAATGTATACTTTAATATATCAGAAAAGGATACCACCGAAGGTTATATATCTTATTCTTTATATTCTCGAAGGCCTTATAAAATTTTTGTCTAACAACTTATTCCAAAATTTAATTTGGACGAGGAAAAGATAAAGAACGAGTAGTACCAATAAAATTACAGTAATATTTGGAAAATGGACGCAATTTTCCAAAAATAAAAGTAATTTTATTTTGCAGGAGATTGGTAATATTATTCAAAATTGGTCGGATCATTTTTGATTGCTGGAAAGTCTACACCAAGGCTCTTTTGGAAATTACAAATAGTGATTTATGAACCATTTTGGATGCATCTGTGAAAGCATATGGAGGTGAACGAGTCAAGGAAATTGCAGCTGCTTTTTTCGCAGCTGGTGATAGTTGCATCATCATGATAAGGTAAACGATTTTTAAGGACTCTATCACTTCATTGTAAATGTTTTATATATATTATAATTTTCCTGAAAAAGTGCAAAAATAAACTTATAAATATTCGGAATGCTAAGAATCGGTATGATGAGAATAGAATAAAGAAACACGCTGGTACTCTTTCTACGAATCAATTTTTTCCTTAAAAAAGGCAAGGAAAGCAGTTTATACAAAAAGCGCCAAAAAATCCGAAATCATTCGCGGAAACCGGTCATCTTGTTGTTTTTAAGGAAGAAATAGTAATTTATGGTAAATTACGAAGCATATCTCCTTTTTTCATGATGAATTTCCAATATATCTCGCCTGTGAAGTTTATGGTGAAGATATTTTATTAACTTGAGTGTTTCGATTACAGCGATTTTTATGAACGGAAATACATTATACCTACGGTATTATTAAGACTTCTTTTCTCTTGCATTATCTCGTTACTTTATTCTAGTGTAGTGTGGAATCTTACATGGGAAATTTGATGTTTGAGGGAAACGGACCTACTTGATACCAAACAGTTACGTTTTTTGGCTAAAATTGTCAAGGTAAATATTTTATTTCCATTCCATTCGTCGTATTTTAAAATAAAACGGTTACATAAATTAGTTATCGTTAGAAAAAGCGTCACTAAATTGTATAACTGTTATGAAATGGCATACTATACACTGGGCACATACGTCACTAAAACATTCGTTTATTTATAGCTCCGTAAATACGCCTGTTTGTCAATTAAGGCATGAGATATTCATGTGAAGAAAACAGAGGATAAAACGGAAATACTCTAACCATGGGGTCGAATAATAATTGCCTACTCATCATATTGATCTCATAGAATTTCGTAATTAGTTGAGGGAAATACAGCTGAGGAGGAGATTCAACTCTCGAGGAGCTAGTCTTGAATTACCCTCTACGACTAACACTCAACTACCTCATCCATAACGTCTTAAATAGAGGACTTGCATATTGCTAAAGAGAGCCGCTATAATCCTTCTCTGTTATGTATGTATATAAAGGGATTCAACTCAATTCTTTGGCTACTATAACTTGATCAAAAGATTTAGGGAACACTTAAGACAAAGCGTGGCATAGATTCTTTCTATACATTATATTCTTAGTAGGAATATTTCATGGCATCCATTCCTTGGAATTATTTATGTAGGGAAGTATACGACCTTACGGCTGAGTCGCAGATGCGTCTTAGCGCTCGTGCATCTCAAATTCAAGACAAGATCTTTTGCTCCTTTGCGAGGTTTTTATGGGATCCTCTAAGAATAGGTAACAAGCTAACTTCTGGAACTTCCTGAGGAACTTGTGATGAAATAATATATAGCTCGTGATAGGTTTTACCTAAAAACTTTTAAAAAATTTGCTTTAAATTTTTAATTCAGATTTGTATTTTTAAGCTCATTTGCTCTGACCATTCTAAACAGCAATTCTATAATGTATGACCCAAGTTACTCGGATTCTCGATGTAGGTACGTTAAATTAACTGCTATAACACTGGCTGTAGTATCTTTTCAGAAGAGTTTCTAAATATAAAATTGTATTCTATACGTTTTAAAGCTATGAATTGATTTAAAAAATTAGTTTTTATGCTTTTAACTGTATTGGGTAGGGGAAGGAGAACCTTAGAAAATCTTGTGTACTTCCCATTTTGATAGTTGCTTCTAGAGAAGTGACGAGATTCTTCCTTACCGAAGAGCAGCCAACATCAAAGATAATTTAATATCTCACATTACGTATTTCCATCATTTCGCCGTAGGAGAAAGACGATTGAACTAAACGGCGATGAACTTAAAATTTCACAGTTCAATTATACTAACAATTGACTCTTCGGTTATAAAAGCTAATTAAATGGATTTACTGTGTGTGAACACAGTAGGTTCTATAAAAAATCGAAGTACGGCAGTTCAAAGAAGAAAAAGAGGCTGAGAAAGGAGGAAAAGGCCATCTTAAGTAAGAAGACTTAACCAATTTGCCGCGTAACAAATTCCCTCCAGGAATATCGACCGAAATGCCTTCAAAGCAAGAGAATCCCGCCTCTTTCGTCCGACCCATGGACGAAAAACCAAGCTAATGGCACCGTTGTAACGTAGACGGAAACTTATGCCGTAATTATTGGCAATCCAAACCATTTTTCACTTATTTGCCGAAGAATATTAAATTGCTCATGTATCTCACCTCGGAAGGGATTAATTCCTTAATTAAAATTTTGATTGGAAGGCTCAGGAAGTTTATTGGCGGGGAAGCGAGGAGGTTTATTTTCCGATAGTTGCGCTTCCCTGAAAACAAAAAGCAAGGGAAAGGATAGATGAGGAAGGAGGGGTGGAACGGAAAGAGAAGAGACGGCCAAATGGAAAGAGATGCAATCTAGTGAAGCGTTGATGCGGCGAGAGAAATTTCACGCAAATAATATCCATTTAAATTTCTCTTTTCTGGGCGGACTATGGGCCATATTGAGTTTAGTTGATATCTTACCTTAGGGAATCGTCTAGGTGGAAGTATTTTACAGAAAAAGTCTTCGAAAACTTTTTAAATAATAAATATCGCTGATACGATCGACTACCTCAGCCTCCACTCCATGGAATTTAGCTATATCATACATCGTGAAAAGAACTGCATTAGGTATTTTGGGTCCCACAAATTTAAAATTTAAATTGTGAAAGCCGAAACACCCTGTGCAATTCCTTTTGCGATTAATGATAAACCTGTTAATCTCCCTTTACTTGTAGTGCATTTATAAAGGTATTTGTAATTTTTTTCTCTTCAAATTTTAATGTATACCAACATTAGGTGGTATACACTAAACTTTTATATATAAAAAATGCTCATGAGTTAATTTGAAGAGAGCGGGAAAAGGATGAGTAAAAGTATTGTCATCAATTCTTATTACCTACAATCATAGAGCCAATAATAAAAGTAAAGCATCGATTTATTATCAGAAATTTATTTGGTCTAATTTCAGCCTTTTAAGACCACTTTTTCAATTAACCCTTTATTTCACAACAACAAAAGAGCATACCATTACCATACTATTCATTTCGAACACGGAAATCAGCATAGTATTAATTAAAACTGTCAGAAGATTTCTAAAGTTGATGTAGGTATACATCATATCTGATAATAGAGTCGGTTGTATAATATGTATGTATTAAGATAGCCTTCCACGTTTCATAGTTACTCGTACTTGAATAAGAATTACTTTTGAAATGCTTGAATCCTATTTCGACACTGAATACTTCAATGCAATATGTCATGCAAGATGGATGTTGGGAAAACGATCCTTAATTTAAAAATATTATTTCCGTCTCTGAAAATGCAGATATATTTTTATAATTATTCGTATTTAAACCGAAGCATTCGATATTTTGTAACAATGCGAAGATATTTTAAACTATTAAAAAAAAATTATGTGGGATAACTTTGCTTTATTTGTTACAGAACAACGTAAAATCAGTACTTGACGAATTTAAACCAGTTCTTCGCCCTATAATAACACTGAAAGTGATATTAAGCTTCATAACAGATGTAAATTTGATTACAAATTTGTTTTCTGAGAAACTTATGGCGTTTCAATCGCAAATGGGGAATATTACATGCACATAAATCAATTAAACATTCAGAAGAGGTGATGTAAGACACAGGAAAGGCTGTTAACACTTCGGCCAGTAAGAAAAAATGTGAAAATCTGAAATCAGGAAATTATGATGAAATGAAGTCGAAAATGTTGTTCAACAAAACTGATAATCATTTTAAACTGTTGGTTAATATTTAATAAAAGGTTATGAAAATTGCCTTACTGACATCAAGATGGATTTTTATTCTCAAGTTTTTCTTAAAACGTTTAATTGACTTTTATATGCATTTTAATACCCCATCATCATTTATTAGTATATTTCTTGCAATGGTACACAGAAAAATTCGTTCCTATACTTTTAAAGGGATTTTTCGATGTCAGATATACAGATTTATTAAATGCAATAGAGGCCAGTATGTTAAATATGGTGTTTGCCTCAGGATGTATTTCAAGTCTTATATATACATTGTTTCAATTTATATTAAATTTACTTTTTCCATAATTAAATCCCAAAATTTCTCAAAGGAGCTTGCAGATTTAAATTTCGTAGTAGCCGAAACAACGTAATGTAAACTATTTAAATGATGAATAGAAAGGAATGATCGAGATATTCAGACCATGCTATTTCCATATAGGATATTTACACCACAGAAAGATCCTGAGATGTACGTTAGAGTTTTGAGAAAAGCTCCAAAAAGGCGTAGCTTGATTGTCTACGACAACCATAGCCGTATTTTAAAGTTTTATTTAATTAATAATTTAATTTTCAGCTTGGTAATATTTAATTCTTAAATTCAAGACTAGTAAGAAAATTACCCGTCTTATAGGAATTCTCCAACGAAAAAGGCTGCAGGATATAATTGTATCTGGACTTTCCCAGAGAACAATTTTTCTTACATTACCACCGATAAATTTCCTGGAACATCCTATTATCATAACCAAATTCATGTGAATTTGTTCGGACGTTGAGACCTCATTTAATACTTATTAAATGATCTCTTTCTGCAGAATAGATCCCCCAGGGACACGTAAAAAAATAACAAGAACAGCTAATTTGTGAAGGAGTGGATACTGATGCGTAAAGGACAGAGGAGAAAAGAGAGAATAAAGTTAGTTCGAGTCGTTCCAAGCGAAGAATTAGACGATAATTGGGAGAGCGATTTTAATTTAATATAGGCGAGGTTTATGGGGAAAGAAAGAGATGATGAATCGGAAGAGCGGGGAAAGAAGAATATGTGTAGAATGGATAGGAGAGGAAAAAGGGGCAAATGGAATTAGGAGAGAAAAGTGCTAAATATAGGAAAACAGGGAAAAGGAGGAGAGCGTAAGAAGAGGGAGGAGTGAATAATGCGAACGAGAGAAGGGGTCAAGGCGATGGGAGAATGGGTGGCTTCACGCAGAGCCTTGCATTATTCCTCGCACTACCCGGCGATATCTCATCTCCAGACACTCTTTGCACTCAGCATTCCCTCCCTTCTTCCAAGTCCACATTACCGTTGCTCCCTCCAGACTTTATTCTCTCCTCCCTTACGTCCACCTGTTCTTATTTATTCATCTCCTCCAGCGCCACTTTTAATAGCCTCTCTCTACCCCTCATTCGATTTCCCCTTCCCTTGCGTCTCCCTAATGCGCCTTTATTCACTGATTTCACCAAAGTATTTTTCCCCATTTCTTATTCTACCACATTTTAGCACGAAGGATAATTTAATAGAATAATTACATCTTTACACTTTATGAATTATGACGTTGAAAAGTTTCCTTAAGAAAGAAGTATTTTCATACACGCAGCTTTTAAAGACTATAGAGACAAAAAAGATCGGTTTATACATCTAAGGAAAAGAAAAAAGGGAAGAAAAAGCAAATATTTCCCGTTATATAGTTCCACAGTATTATGGTAAAATATTTCGTTCTTGTTATTCAGTATTCTGTCGAATAGAAACTTCTACGATTAAAAACAAACTTCTTCAGAGATACTTCCAGGAATTTCATATTAAAATGTAATCCTTTGTAAGCAAACAACATCACAATAAAAAACATGTAAATTCTAGAATAAATTTTTGTTATCGGTGGTGTTTTAGTCAATCAATTTCTACGGAATTGTACACGTTCTGTTTATCAATTGAGTAATATTTTTTGACGATATATTCAACAAGTTCTTCTTCTACGAATATTTGTTCCAATACCGCTCATAGCCATACCAATAAGAAAAATCATCCCGATTCCACATATTATTTTCCTTCATTTTTATATATTATCCCTTCTTTTAGTCTGTTCCTATTTTCTATTGCGAAATATGTGCTACTCTTTCTAGCTCATTTGGATGAGAATCCTTTGTTTTACGTTATATCTGGGAGTGCAATGAGGTCTCATTTTTGTTTTTCTTAACTTCCATCTTATCCCATCATTCCTTATCCTTTATCTGTTCTTTATTACTTTATTCAACGAATAACTTCTTCAGTTATTCTGCATACTACGTCCAAAGGTTCTGCTACCTCACTTCCGAGTATTTAATTCGCTTTATTGTCTCATTAGTAGTTTGTGAGTGAGTGTACGTATCACATACTTTCTTTTATTATTCATCTGTTGGTAATTTTCAAGGCTAGAATAACATTTTACCTATTTTCTTGAGAGTGGATCTATTTCTTTGAAATCTTGTTCATCTCAAGTCAGTCATTTGAAGAATTTTCGGAATAATGACATTTGAAATATTTTCTAGTAGAAAAATAGCTTCATCCGCCTTCGAGATGCAGTTAGTGGAAGATCTTAGCAAAAAGTCTTCTTTTTCTCGTAAGCAGAATAAACGAGCCAGATTCATAGATATTTTATATATTATAAATATATCTATGATTCCGTACTGCGAAATATTCTCTGATAGGTTTCTAAAATCCAGAAACAATTATTTACTGTGGAGCGAATTGTAGAGGAGTTTTATTGCTTATGCGTTATCAATTAATCGATAGATAGAATGAATGCACTTTTTAGAGTGGAAGATTAACTTGTCGTCGAAAAGACACTGTTTGTGGCAAACATTAAAAAGGAAAACTTTCGCCTTTGATAGACTGCCGATGATTATTTTTACTCTAAAAATGTTATTTTTCCTTGAGATTATTATCCATTGACTTTTCTATCAAACGCTAAAGGTATATTTTTATTTTTAAACTTTAAAGTTACAACATTTGAAGTCGTGTTGGACTTGGTAAAATGCATGATGTTTAAAGTATAGCGCATAAGTATAGAATCGTACGGTTAGTTACTAAAACTGATTTCTTTGAATAATCATCTGCTACATCTCTACAAAAGGAAATAGTTGCTTCTGCCAATGGAATTGTTGAACTTGGGTGGGGTTCTCGCTTTGGAAACGTGCTTGTCAGAGCTAAAAGTTTTCGCCAGAATCATTTGAGGTCTTTGTGAGGTCAGCGTTGTTCCAAGCTATTACTTCCAACTCGGCTCACGCACTTTCAATTTTCAGCTGTCGACGGCTATTCCTTGCGTGATATAAAATTTGGTTTGTTCTCAGAAATGAATTGGTAAACGCATATAAGGATTTTATAAACTTGATTCGTATTCATGAATCTTGAAAGAACGTAATTTGATTTGAAATATTTGTTTTTTCCTATATTCTAAAAAAATCATTCCAAGTACAACGAAATGGGAATATTTCAAAGTAGCAAATATTTTGAACAGTCTTGTAACGGGGGAGTCATACGCTGGTAAATTGTATAACATGTACGGCGATACAACTTTATCCTAAACATCGTGTTTCTATTGTCAAAATGTTTTTAGATTTTGTTTTGGGTGGTATACCGTGAAAGGTCATAGTTTTGTATTTTTTGTTCTATACATTATGATGGCATCATCCGTCTACTAAAAAATAAATATATTAAAAACTATATGAAATAGATATCAAGGGAATTATTTCTTACAGGAAAGTCTTTACTTTTGATCCGAAGATTTTATAACATACGCAGTAAATATAGGTAGCCCATCCTTTTGATAAAAAGAAGAAGATAAAGAAGTAGCGGCAATTATTCTCTCGTATTTAGAAATTTAGAATTTTGCTCTAACTTTGCACTCATTGATTTCATTCCATTACAAATGATTATTAACTTCCTACTAACTTCTTGTACTAAATAAAGGTGCTCAGTTCTTTTTGTTGAGGGACATTATCTTGCTTAATATTATTTTTGTGAAGTGAATAAATACTCAAAGCAATTCAGTTAGCAATCACACTTTTCTCATTATCACCAAAAGAACCCTTTATTATCAGCCTCTATTGCATGTGTTAGCAGCGACTAGACCTTGCAATGCATATTTTCTATACTATTTCCTTGAAGTTGGTTCGTAATTTTCCCATTCCTTAGACTTGGTAGAGACATGACGATTTATTTTATTCTTTAATGATGTCGTAAAATGAAATCGCTAGAGAAATTCAAGAGGTAATTCTACGAAAAGGCTTATCAGTAAAAATATACGAGTAAAAGCAGCTTGCATACTGCAAGCATAATGTAAGATAGTTTAACTATGGCATTACAAACCACCTGCAACAGTTTGCCATCCATACACCGAGTTAAATGCACCAACTACAATAACCTAAACGAATTATTCATAATACGTGCATAAGAATTGTCCTAGCATCGAACCTGGGTCTATGAGGACAAATATTCTTACAGCATACCATAGAAATCCCTATTTTCTATA
>KZ308408.1:1399778-1434605 GCA_000376725.2 Ladona fulva | reverse complement strand
AGACAGGAAACGCAACACCTGGGTTAGGAAGATAACAGGAGTGACAGACATCATAGATAAGGTAAGATCACTGAAATGGATGTGGGCAGGCCATGTTGCAAGGAGAAACGACAACCGATGGACATCAGCAGTTCTGAACTGGATACCAAGAGACGTGAAGAGACCAAGAAGAAGACCAAGGGACTGATGGAACAGAAACATCATTCAGTATTTAGGGGTAACATGGCAACGAGAGGCTCAGAATAGAGAGAATTGGAAAGCGCTTGGAGAGGCCTACATCCGACGTCGGATTGAAAATGGCTGCTGATGATGATGATGATGATGATATATATATATATCCGGAGAAGCGTCTATATAAAGAGATATGGCTTATAAAGATGACATTTTTTCAGCTAATGTAACGAAGGTATGTACATTAACTACACCTAAATTAATTGCTATTTAACCGTTATTAATCCATGAATTTAACAGTAAACATTTTAAAATTGAAAATTCTGAAAGGAATTTCACGAATGCTATCGTGACGGTTCAGCTAACATGTCAACTGAAATAAAAACAGGAAACTAATTAATGCTCGGAGCATCTCTTCATGTTCCAAAGAACTTTCAGCCAATTCAACTTCAAAATATGAAATATATATTTTAATTTTACCAATCGATCTAAAAAGCAAAATAATTTTAATATTCAGATAAACTAAAAGAATGGATAAGGCAGCAAAGGAAAGAAGAATGGCGCGTGGTATTCTCGATCAAAACCTATTGCTAGAGGTCTCATGGCTCTGAAAAAAAGGATTCGAAAAGTTGACGGTCAATTCCTATGTAAGCGATTTCATCCCCGTGCTTCTGACGTCTCCGGAACAATCGGAAATAGCGATGGTGCTTTTCAAAAGGCTAGGTGACAAAATAAAGTTAGGCGCGCGCTTTCATATACTATTTCATGCGCTTATAATTTTCGCTGTTATATTTTCCGAGTGAATAAAGAATGAGTGAGGAGTGAGTCCTCAACATGGAGATAAGAGGGCGCCTCTGCCGAAATCGCCTCAGCGACCGGCGCTACCGTGAAACCGACACTTTCGTTTCTGTTTCCAACGCAAAAAGTCGTCCCTTTTTGTTCTGCCTTTCTTGGGCTCACTCTTCCATTATCTCCGCTCCTCGTAGCCCCTTCCTTCACTTCGGACTCACAGGAACAATTTTACGCTCTGTTTGCGAAAGATATTACGCGGTGCTGTGATTGTAACGTCATTTTAATTCCGGCGCGCTCGGCCAAAGAACGGCCGTTGTGTTTGAGCGCAAAAGATAGACATGCAGAGAGGAAAAAAGGCTGAAAGAAAAAGAGAATAGACGGACGAGGTAGATCCGCGCGTGAGAGGTGCACGGCAAAAAAAACGCAACAGAGAGGGAAAAATCGCCGTGATTCGATTCTGAAAAATTTGAGCCCTGAGTAAAGTGAGAAGCGGAGTGGGAAGCCGTAATGGTGGAGAAGAAGCGGTGAAACAAGGAGAGGCGGGGGTGCGCTGTTTGATGCGGATCGTACGCCGGAAAGCTGGAGACTAGGACGCTCGGTTTGGGCTGAAATAAGGCGTGTAAAGGGGATGGAGGGACATCGGTCGGTTGAGCGCCGAAAAGTGGAGGCGCTTGAAATCGCGGCGGAAAAGCTTTTGGGTCGGGTCAGGAAAAAAGGGAGGCGGTTTAACGAACTTTGAAAGGAGAATGGAAATGACTGAGATCTAAGCGGGATGCGCTCTGAAAGGACGAAACGAAAGGAAGTGAGTGACTGGCGGATCGTCCGAAGCTTGCTTCCGGCGCGAGCGGGCGAAGGAAAGGAATTGAAAAGGAAAGCTTCTTTATGGCCTCTCCGAGGATGCGATTGCTCACGGGCGCGAGTTTGCGGTAAGACTCTCAGAGGATAGTTTGAGTACAGCAGAGGAGAGGAGGGATTTAGAAATCTGGAGTAATATAGCTGCGGTCAATAAGAAGTGGTTTGCTCGTGCCGAAGCAATTTTTCGATAAGTAAAAATGTATCGCAAAGGATATTTTTGCGGTGGGTAGAAGTTTACACTCTCTCTTGCCATGTTTGCTGTGTAAGATTAGAACTGCTTTCGTCTGGATCTAGTCGGAAACTATGCAAGTTTGATCTCTTCCGAACAATTCACTTTCATATGAACGCAGACTCAATGCCGTGGTCTCCCACGAAAATTTGCATGATTTCCCAAATTTTACATATAACAATTAACAATGCAGAGTTCTAGAAAATTAAAGCATTTTTCTTTGAACGTAATAACGAGCCGTAAATTTAACTTCTGAATTTAAAATAATTGAATTGGCTTAATGACGAGTGAGAGCACCCGCAGTTACAATTTTATGCTTGTTATAATAGTAGAAGTAGTAGTTCCTGAATAATAATAATAATGTCTTTATTTAGGCGAATTTTGGTCTATGGAGACCATTCTTACAATTAACCTATACGAACACAAACGACCGTGCCCGAACCAGGATTCGAACCTGGGACCTCGGCGTTGCTAGGACGCTAACCACTGAGCCACCGAGGCCAGCAATTCACCCCCCTTGTGACTATTGTTTTTGCTGTGGTGTATTATTTCCAAGTGCTTAGGTTTTAAACCCACATAGTAGTTTTCTTCGGGGCACTTTTTTGAAGCTATCTTTTTTAAAATATCATCTGATGAAGAGTTAGATGTAAGAAGATACTCGATAGTCGCAATCTTGCCAAATTGAAGTCGTATTATTATTATGTTTTAAAATCCTGATTGGAAGTCTTCAATTCAATTAAACGTCAGAAAGCATCAGGTAGTCATAAGAGCTGTTTTCTGTAACGCATTTGTTTAACCATAAAAAAATCATAATATAATATATGAGATCATTTTTAGGCCATTAAAATAACTCCGACTATCTATAGGCCAAATGTCCAAGTTTTTTTATAACATTAAAGGTTTGAGAAAACAATCCCCATCGATATCACTGATCGAACATGAGGGTGTGTGTATTTTAATTGAATTATATACCACTCACAGTAGTTTTAAGCGACTTAACCCTCGCGGGCGGCGAGTGACTGGTTCTATAGCGATCGAAAGATTAGGGATAGCGGAGGATAGAGAAGAGCTTAGGATGGAGGGGAGATGATCTTGTTGATGGGAATCGACGCACTGGCGTTGGAGGAGAATCAGTGGATTAGGTGACGAAGGAGTAGACCATTCCATTATTGGAAGGAAAGAACAAAGAGTTCCCTTTCCTCACCCCCCGCGGTTAAGCGAAACAAATAAAAAATACTCATTATTTTATCGTTAACTTTTTTCAAATCTCGCACCATGGAATGGAATAGATGATGTTGGAGCTTTTGGCCTGCTTGGGGAATCGAATGCGGGACGCCTTCCCGCGAGGCTTCCCAAAGGGAGGGATTTTTTAAAGGATTTCGAGGGAGAGCTCATCGCGGCGATGGAATGGAGAGGGGCGATGGAGGGAGATGATGAGAGAGAGAAAAATTGAGATGTGGTTAGTTCTCACTCTCTCCACCGAGGGTGTAACTATCGTTGCGGGAGTCCCTATCTCAGGGCGGATTCAGCTCCGTTTGAACAATGAAAGTTCTCTCGCCTGTGTTTATTTAGAGGGCTTCTTTTTCATTTTCTCTCCGACTCTTTTATCTTCTCCTTTCTTCCTAACCCTCCGCTCCCGCATTCTATAAACCCTCCCGCTATCTCGCTTTCTTTCCGGAAGAGTTATTATTTTTATCCTCGATTTTTTTTCGATCCTTTCCGTTCGTTTGGATAAGAGAACGTGGGGGAGGTCGAGGTAGCAAGTCGGGATTAGGGCGTGGGAAAGTTGAGAAGATGTGAGGAATATGGGCGAGTGGCGCCTCCCGGAGGTGAAGCCGCAGTTCCATTCTTCATTCAACCACGCCAACTCCGTGTTCTTGCCTCTCACCATTTTCTCTAACAGTTTGTTTTTTATTTTTCCTTGTCATCAGTTTTGCCATCCCTGTAAAGTCCTACATCATTTATCCGTTCATAAATTCTCACGACTTTACTTTTGTGTTTGAGGCAAAAGAGGAACCCTTATCCGACTTATTCTTCTGTTTCCACCGAGATCTTGTCCATTAAAATGTGAAATTTCGCGAAATTTGTATGACTCGTTGCTTCTGAATTCGCCTCTATGTTTCGTTTCAATCAGTTATTTTCTCTCTCTGAGACACAAACAAGGATGCAGATCTCTATTGGGTAATTATTACGGCAAATAACGCGGAGTAATTTTATGCTTAATGTATTATTTCGATTTAAAATAACAGTGAGCAAATAGACGAAATACGATAAATAAGCGCTCTCTAGCACACTATAATTAATAATGCGTGACATTTTTTGGACGATCATTAAATTCTGACTGCCATAAATTAAAGCACAATGTGCCAAGATCTCCCTCTGAATTAATACCTTATGTAATCTCAACGAATTCTTCTAATTGCTCATTTTAAACGAATGGTGTTATTTCCTGTTGAAATGCCAGGATTAATTAAATTTTATTTTTTTATTTTGAATTTTCATTTCTGTTCTGATAGGCAAATATATATTTATAGTAGAGATACAAGGGTAATATTCAATTAATGAACTTTTATTTAGTTTTTATGTTTACCATGAGTATGTGTCTGGGATTAAATATAGACGTTTGCATCCACCTTTAAATCTTATATTGATTTTGATGTATTTCAACACATTGATGATTTCAACGAAATACATCAACTCTACACTATATCCACTGACGGATATGTATGCCAGTGCCAAAACCACAATTCGAGTATTGTTTTGCACTCCCCTTCATTTCAAACACTTAAGTAAGGCTTTACTATATTGTGAACCATTAAAATGATATAATTGATTTGTATAATTATTTCAGAGAAAGAAAATTCTTTTCAGACATGTATACACAATGCTTGTGGAACAAAACATTTCCTTTGTAACTGCAGCAGCAGCCGTATATTAGTTAAATGAGAAGGGAAAGTGCGAGTTAAAAGTAATAAATGTTTCTGTTATGCCCATTTCTAGCGCCAGAGTGGGTACCAGGACATTTTCTTACTATTAAAGCCCTAATACGATCGATTAATCGTTAGAAGCAATGGTTGTGATATTGCACACATTTCTGCAACACAAATTTAATTTTCTTTTGTCTAAATCTTATCCTTACTCGTCAGTAAGAGCTGGTAGCACTGGGGCTCTATTAGGAGGGAGGGGAGCCAACAATGCAATTCGAGTGTTGCGAGATTGTGTCTAATATCTCTTCTTACATCTAACTCTTACTTCTGTCCTATCATCATTACATGTAATGATATTTCAGCAAAAATAAGGAGGAAGACGAATGGAAAGTAGTATATGAATGAATAGTCTGTAACCACAACTGAAGATATCGGTTAAAAATCTTCTTAAATACGTACGCTTAGGAAATAAATGAAGAAGGATCAAATAAGAAGGTTACGTATAAATCTTTTGTCAGGCCTATCTTACAATACGGGGAATGCTTGTGGGATCCGTATGAGATAGATCTACAGCGAAAAATTGAAATGGTATAGAGAAGAGCAGCGTTTAGGCAGGTATGGCAGGTATGAAAGGCTCTAGATTGTTAAATAGATGCTAAATGAGTTGGGAAAGTTAAGAGAAGAGGTTATGTTTATATTTACTTATCATTTACTTTTATGAAAAGGTTAGGTTTATTTTTAAAGATATTCGTGGGATTTATGTCATTTAAGATGTTATCAACGAAAATTAAAAAATCAGACTTTTTGGAGGGAATAGATCACAAGAATTAAGTTAAATCAATGAAGCAACGTACGAGCATAAGTAAATTCTCGTTTTTAAATGGCGTTGTTAAAGGAGAATAAAAAGAATGGAATAATTGCCGTATTCTTTGAGCCATTTTCTAAAGATTACAAAATGTTTATCAACAGAATATATAGGAATTGGATGGGCGAGTGAACTAGCGGTTGACGAAGTATAAGTGCAGTAGGGGATTACCTGGTAGGAAGAAGCACGGTGGGGACGTGTACCTGGGACCTCTACGATAACCGTGATGGTCTTCCAGGAACGCTGAAAAAGCTCGTAGACGGTAAGAGATGTAAATGAAAGAACAAAACTTGTTATATTGTACATAAACTTTTATTGGCCTTTAAAGTAGGATTGTACGAATTATAGGGAAAACATCTCAAATTAATTGGTATTTTTAAGCTAGGAGACAACTGTATTGCAATATTGTATTGTTATAGCTAGGAGATATTTTTATAGTAATAATGTATTTTTATTACCTGAAAATGAATGTATTCTAATAGTGTATCGTGTAGCTTGATAATAGATTTCCTGTAGTGAGCAAAAACTTTGTATCATTGTAATTAGCATCGGTTCGGTGTAATTTGGTCCAGCGATGTGGATGATCGACCAGTTGTCCTTCGACCAACTGCCCCGGAACCATTAGCAATGTATATTGAGTAATTTTATTGTACGGCGTAGTATTGTAATAGTTGTAAAATAGTCGTAAGTTACTATCGGACTATTATTCCATCCGTAACTCATATTACGCATCTGTAACTATTATCATATTTGTACGCATATTCCATCTGAAAACATTTTAATATATATTATTATTGTTATAGTAAAACGTCTATTTTAGTGTGAACAATGAAACATTAACCTTAAGATTTATTTATAAATATTCGGGTAGTAACATAAATAACTCTGTTTAATGGTACAGTCTTAATTAGAGCTATATTTTTTCCTAACAAATAAACTATTTCAATTCATATGGTAAAATCACAACTCACACAAGAGGAAACACGAGATTAGATTTTGGTCAGCTACTCGAAGCTACATTAACAATTATGGACTGAATTAAGCTAAACATTTTAATGCAAACTTTTTGCTCAATTAAAAAAAATTGTTATCAGTCTAATGCTATTTTAACTGTCACGAATCTCTTTGCTTTTTTAAGCTATGTATCTTCTCATCTGACGGATGCAAAGCTATCTTTTTTTAATCCAAAATTATGCGATTCAAAGGTTAATTTATTCATGAAATCAGTGCGGTTGGTCATTAAAGCGCAGGCTATCGATCATACTAATTTAGCAGGGCGTGCCCGCGTCAGCACTCCATCAAGAGAGAGAAAGAGTCATTAACGCACTTTGGTGCTACTCCTGCGCGAAGCAAATGGAGCAATGAACTCCGAAGCATTATTCCACTTTCAACGAAATGAAACAAGGGGCTCAGTCTCTCCCTGAGAATGATAGCCTGTTGCCTTTTCTAGACCCGTGAATAGGCGCGGCAGAAATGAAGCCGATTACTGCCAAATATTCCTTGTACCAATTACGAAACTCCGGGAGCTACACTCTCGATTTCCGTCTGACGGCTCTTTCACTTGGGAATCGATGAATAAAACGAGGTTATAACGTAATGCTGATGCTGAGACGCTAAATAAAGGGGTAACGGACTCGAGAGGAATGTATCAAAATGAAAGTGGGTTTTAATTACTGAAAACGCATACCTGCAAACTTATATGGAAATAAAACTAATGAATTTTAAATAAAACTCACAGTTAAAGGCAAGGACTTGTGGAAATCCATCATGTGAAATTAAATGAGGCATTGTACTTTTTCAACAATTTAATGAAAAAAGCACGACCATCCTGACGATGACAGTCACTCGTCCAAATCTGGTCGTGTTTTTCATTAAATTGTTGTGGAAAAAGTAAAACGTCTCTTTTTGTTCTACAAAATCATATATATATAAAGCAAATGTCTGTCCGTCCCCCTATTTATCTCAGAAACGGCTTGACTTAGATATCTGAAATAAACTGCACTGTGTTTCTACGATGCTGAAACCCACAGGAAAACTATTCTCATCTCTGTAAAGGCCCGGGTTCGAACCCAGGAGCTCATAATGCTTTTCCATAAGAGATGAACGTAACTTACTTTTCATGACCGACAGAGGTTATTTCTTTTACAAAATTAAATTAGAAACGATGGTCCTACGAAATCAAGAGTAGTGTCAAAAGAAAGGAAAATGATTATAGATTCTTATTTTTGTCGTTAAATATTGATATAGATCCTAAATTTGAGGATTTTGATAAAACTCACGGAAATTTCGTAAAATATTTGGGAAATAAACAACCCATCCCTTTGACGACTAAGGCCATTGTAGAATGTTGATTTCATGAATTATCCCATATAACTGCACGGGGATAACAAGTTCTTGTAATTGTTATAAGAAATCTTCGTAAAGTAGGCTTTTATGACTTGAAAACAGTAGAATAAATATTATAAATAATTGAGTTATTATGATCTTACGGCAGAATTTTTTTGTGCTCAGGAGGAGCAGATTTATACGATAATAAATATATTTTAAAACTAAATTAAGTCTCGTCATGCTTGACGGGGGCGTTTACTAGTGAATTATAATTTACACTCCGTAGTTGGCTAATAGAGTGTATTGTTGTTTAAGGTTAGGTGTTTAGCATTGCACATTGAGGTGTCCGCCTTGAAACCCTAGGATAAACAGAATGGAAATATGTCGATGCGACTGGGACTTGCTCACTTTGGTGCATACAAATAGTTTGGATTTTGGTTTTTAATCGGAGGTAATTTTTTTTACAGTTAAATCATATATTTTTAAAGGTTACGTTTTCAAATTAGTTTCAATGTTATCATTCCCAAGCAATGAAAAACTTTACTGAAATTATCCAGAACTTCAAAAGACGGGTATATGAATTTCTACAATTTTAGGATACCTTCATTTTTAATACTTTATCGTTTATTTTAGGTTCTAATGAATTATGAATTACCCTGCACTTAGATGAAAATTGTATGAATATGCAAAGAAGATCATGAATACCATTCAATATTAACTGAAACGAGCTATCTGCGTATAAAGAGAAACTAATGCGCCGAAAAGACTGAACTAAATGTACAATTTATTCTATAGATCATGTCATTCAAGTTATCCCTTCTCATTTTGATTTAATTAGGAATATTCTATTGCAAAAATTTGAAAATTTACCTACGCCGCATCCCATTGGGCATGCTGTACCCGCAGTGTAATTCTATCTCATCTCTTCATGCTCCCGCCAACTTTTTCAACCTCTTCTCTTTCAATCACCGGCTTCGCATACAATCCCTCTAGAAATTAAATCTACGACCATTATCCTCGCCGATTTTCTTTTCCATTACTCCTTAAAAAAACTGTCTCGGTTCTTATCCTTTGCGCCGAAACTTTGAATTCTCCCCTCCGATAACCTCAGCTCTCTCTCCCCTGAAAACTGATCTGCCATCGCGGTAAGCGCAGTGATGAGTTGAGCAAACGTCACACTCTCCCGTCCTGTTTACTCTGCCATCCAGCCAGTCGCTCAATCACGCATTCCCACAGCCTCACCCTTTCCATCTCCCAGCTCTTCGCGATTTCCCACCCTTCTTCTCCATCCCTCACTCTAAGATTCTTCTCCTTCTCTCCCTCTCCAGCTTCAATCTCGTTTCCCGCAGCACCACTCAATTGCTTCCTTTTTTTGAAAGCTTTAGTTAACTAGAAACCCAACTCCTTTGGTGCCATCATTTACGGATCATAACTATTCCAAATCGAGAACGGATACGTTAGTCTCTGCGCATGAACCTTAGGGAAGCTGTATGTATTTGATTGGGGTCTTGAATAGGATTTAAAGCAATGTATCGTTTGACGATTGTGACACAGAGCTCTGTGGACTAGAAAATTCAAGACGAATTGACTCAGGGTGTATTGTTTCTATTTCCGTGTAATTCATGTATTTTACTTGCTTTTTGAGTGCGATTTTGCGATTTATAACGAAATTAACAGGAATATATATGCTCCCGTTGAGTATATGACCTCCAAATTCTCATTTGCTCTCCAGGGAAATCATCCGCATGATATGCGTTTGAAACTATGAGTATGATCTTCAAGGTTTAAAGAAACCCGAAGTTTAATATGTCACATGGATGCCATATTTATTATTTTATCCCTGTCTTAATAATAAAAATGTGTCTAACTTAGGTACATAATTCCAAAATATACATCTCCATCTCATGCAATTGGCCCTTTCAGACGTTCGACCCTCGGAAAGAAAACCGGTCGGATATCCATCTAAAGCGTTTCCATGGCGAACTCTGATCGAATTCCACCGCAGATACGTTTCATTCTCAAAGGACTTAAGAATTCGTGCACATTACTCAAACATTTAAACGTTACTTCAGTAGCTAAAATACGGTCCCTTTTTTATGCCGAGCATTTAAATGGGAACCGATGTCAGATGTCTTGAGACATTCCCGATGGAAAAATAATCCCCATCCCAGTGAACGCCACGGCTCTTCATACGGCGAACATATATCCCCGTCTCGCTCTTTTTATCATCGTGAAGGATCTCAAAAGCAACTACACGTACATTTTCCCTCTTTTTACTCCCGACTGAACACACATACAAAGCAAAGGATAACAGTTTTCAGACGGCCTCATACGACCCGCGACCTTGGCGTATTTATTGTTCGGATACATTATTCAAAGCTGAATACCGTCTTTACTCCCCTCTCCATCCCATCTTCTGCATCTCTTTTTCCCTTCCTCTCTAAACCCTTTAACAGACCTCAATTTCTTTTTTTCCGCTGAAAACATCTTGAGAGGTTTCTCCCTCTTTCTCTTGAGTAGGTTTTTTAAGAGAAAGTGTGCGAATGCAACGAGAATAAGGATTTTAACATTTTTTCCTCCTTCTTCTTGTAGAAAAACCCTTTCGCTCAACCTCCACTCTTATCTCCCGTTCCATTGACATCATGAGAGGTCTCTCGGTTGTATACATTCGCTAGGTACCTAAGTGTAGGCCAAAAACAAATAAAAGTCGAAGCGCACGAGCGAGAGGAGTAAGCTTGGGGAGGCGAGTGCAATAGTTTTCAACGATCTGATAAATACACTCTTCTCTCCAGTTTATCTTGCTTTTAGGAAAATTCCGGTATGAAATGACTCACCGAGAAATCGCAATGAGAATATTTTTTGATCTTGGCGTATGGAGTTGTATTCTCCGCGGGCAGCAAGATAGCCTCGACTGACGCTTAATTTGAAATATCGGTCAAGGCGGATGGATTCCTGATTCTGTGCTCCTCTTCCCGCTCCCGAAGGGTTATCGGAGGATGGGAATCGGTGCTCTGGAGGGATTTGAAAGGAGTTTGGCGGAGAAGGCTGAGAGGGAAGAAAGAGGTTTGGAGAAAATTGGAAGTGAGTTGGGAGAAAATACGAGAATTGGAAGGATGAAAGAGAAAATTAATGTTGGGAAAAACCTGATGTGGGAATCGGGAAAGGGGGGCGTAATATCTATATGGTGAAGGAGATGTGGACCAAATCGACAATATGGTGGTAGGCTTCGTTTGGATACCGATCTGGATTATTCGAAGGAAGAATCTCTTAAGCATAGTTAGCGAGGATTTAAACAAAAAACAGTGCAAATGTTGTTAATATATTGCATAATTTTATATACTCTGATACGTAAGACTCATTAGGGTTGAAATTACAGATGCTGTAATGAATTGTCACAACTTATATTTTCGAGCGGAAAGGGTCGATGCTGTTTTCATCATTCGCGAGAATTTACTTCATGTATTCTATTCAACATTTACCAGATTTAATTCCAGTTTTGCATTGTAAATCTGTCAATACATCTCTGGAATCAGAAACTTTTTCAACATTTCTTTTAAACTTGGATCTGCATGTAAGCATATTTTTGCTGGATGATTCCTTTGGCAATAATTACTTTGTTCGGTGACTGATATTCTCCGAGTGGCTTAATTTTTAATCCCCAAAGTATATGTATTTACGCATTCAGAGGAAAGAAATTTTGTTTGGGGTTTCTCCCTCCATTGAATGTATTCTTCCCACGAGCCACATCAAAGGCTACTAAACTCTGACATTTTCAATTTGTTCGTCGTGTTAGACTCCATTGGAAATTAAAAAGGAGCTTTCTCTTCCAAAATTACTAATGGTCTACATGTAAATTACTGATTACTGATGGTCTAAATTACTTTAGCATTTTTGTGATATATTTTTCCTCACTTCTTTAATTATTTAAAATTCCAACCTTGAGGTGTAAGTGACTTGAAAGAAAACTGTTTTTATCTTCTGGCGGAACATGTTGTTTAACATTTTCGGCACGATTTAGAGAAAAGCTTGTTTGACATCATTTCAGTTACATTTAAGTAACAAATTATATGGATAGATTATGGTTAGTATTACGGGACCGTAATTAATGACAAGGAAAGCTGGAGGATAGGATCCGATGCTATGTTAGTGTAGATTTAAATATGTATTAATTAAAATATGTAAAGCCACCTGAAGATATTAAAGAGGCATTTCTTGTTTTTTATATTTGGTACATTTTATGTCTTCTGTACCTGAATTATTTCGAGTTTGTAACATGAAAACTCCCTCTCCGACGTATCCTTCTTATCCTGATTTGGTTGACATATACTGTCAGATATTAGTTAATAGCTCGCTTTATGGATCATTGATGGAGACTGGGTGGTACAAAAGAACACAATTAGATTGTATGAAAAGAAATACTGCAATTCAGAGATAATTAATATATGAATCGATCACAAGGCAAGCGAGAATAGCGTTTCGAAAACAGTTTCGTTTATTAATATTCTTTGTGATGCATTAAAAATTATCATGGGTGTCATGCGTGAGCAAGCTATTGTATTTACTTACTTCTTCATAAATGAAATTTGTATGCATTGAAATCTATGTTCACATTTAGTGATGCCAATTTATTTTACCTTTAGAGCTAAATCAGACCTGATGATGGCCGATCGTGTTTTTTACTTCTGTAAATACACCTGTGGAAAAGAGTAATTCTAATTTTATTTATACCATCCTTTTCATATGGATTTCCAAAGATCAAGCCTGCCACAATCGATTTTACTTTAGAGCTAATTTTTTACAAAAAGATGATCTTCAAAAAATTATTCCTTATAGTGATGAAAATGGAATTAAAACTTCACACTCTCGCTTTTGAATGAATTAAACCGTTATTTCTTTCCAAAGGGGCGTTTAGATTTAGTGCCCCTCGAGGCAAAATGTGTTTCATAGGAGAGACAAAGTCCTATTCCATTGATTTGAGTATTTCCTATTGGTGCAAAACTATAGAGCAAATGCTTCCTCAGGTAGTATCATCTGGTAGAAACAAATGTTTTATACCTTTTATACTCTATTATACTTCCAGGCATATGTCCACATACTTAAAATTGAGTTTTTCTTTCTCCCTTCTTTAGTCACTTTTCTTATCCTAGTAACAACTGGGAGAGAATATTCCTCAGTTTCATAATATCATGACATTTTGGGCCAAAAATTCCCTATTGCAAGGCGGAAGACGAAAACTTTGCTGTAGTGAAACTCCGAAATCTCTGGTTAATACCATTACTCCTCATGAAAAATTCATCAATTTTCCTTTCGAAATTGGGTCGCCAGCGCCTTAAATAGTCATCGATTTACTTGTAAACCGAAGCAAAAGCTAACTCGGTACATTCGCTTCGGGAGAAATACTTGGTGTTGGGATGATGATGAAAGCAGGGCGGATGGGTAGGAAAAAGGGTTTACTTGAGTATGCATGAGTTTTTCTTAGCCGTCGATGGTGAGGGAAAGAGCATCCGTGGCTAGAATGAAGTGCGATGGGACTGCGGTCCTATTTCGGAGTGAAAATGGAATCGAGGGATGTTAACTGCGAAGAAGATAATGGCGTCCCTGCAGCGGGAGGGAAAGAGCGTGGAAGGAATTAAGGGAAGAAAGTGTGTGTGTGTGTATGCAGTGGATTAATCCTCTGGCGTTTTCCCGAAGGTGAATAATTCCGAGGGGGAAGGTGTGAGGGGACTCTTCTTACACGTCTTTTTCTTACGAGAGCGAGACGAATCGAGGAACGACGAGAAGTTCACCAGAGATGGGTTTAAAAAATGGATTTTTTTAGTATTTCTGAAGATAGCTCGAGAAAAATGTCACTGGAAGGAGCGGGAGTGAAATATCACGGGTGACGTCCATTCTAACTGTTTGAAAGGAGGAGAAATAAACTCCTTCGCTTAAACGACCCTTACTACACTCTGAGAAATAATACTGCGCATGATGCCATACCTTTAAATCGTTGGCAGTTTTAAATTTACCCTACTTCTGGAGATAAACGTTGATACGTCTTTGGAACAAGTTCTGCATTTCTTATTTTGTACTATGCAACAGAAAAATAGGGTTGAGATGAGGTACGCGAAGTAATACTCTTTTGTTTAATCAGTTCCTATTATCTTCAATCTAAATAATGAATCCGCTCTTCTTGGTTGGCTATTATGAATTGTTTACGAGGATTCGTCTAGGTGCATTTATATTCGGCTCCAAAAGACCGGTCACACGACCTCCCGTTTCTTAATGATTTTTTCATCCTTCATTTAATTTTTCCTTTGGTACGGTTTGGATGCTTGTTAAATAGATTTATGTTATGTAGACGCGGTCTTGTAGCATAATCTAGAGAGTTAAATTACGCTAAGTTAAGTAGTTAAATTACGCTAACAACATAATCACGCAGGGGTTTATGTATAATTGTGAACAAACATTCATCGCATTCCCAGCAGCTACCAAAAGCTACGGAGCATTTCACATTGTTTCCTATAATCATTCTGAGCACATCTCTAAAATAATATAATATTTATGGGAACTTGGAAAGTTCAAATTAAAGCCTGTATTATACAATGGACCCTGACGTTAGATAGTATCGTAGTTTCATTTGAAAACCATCCATATTTAGCGATTTTTATTTTTCAACTTGAGTCGATTGAAAAAAGAATTGGCATGGAATATCTCCAAGCCGGAGAAAAATAATCATTGCAAATTTTAGTGGAAACTTCAAATTAAATATTATGAATCGTTTGAGTGCGTATGGCGTAACATAATTATCAAGCATTTAGATTTACACTACAATTACATTTTCGCAGAATAGGAATGGAATAAAGTATTAGCAAATAAATCGACAGCCAGGAAAAATGCTCGTTTATGAGACTAAATGACGATAGCCCTCATGTTTGTACAAAGAGCGTACATTATATTTGCTGCCTCGAATCCCTTCATATTCACGCACTGCACAAATAATATTGTTCCACTCTTCGCTCCCCACGGTGTCTCTGATTCAGGCTCCCCATTTTCTCCACTCTTTCAACTCTCCTCTAATTAACCTCTCAGTGCTCACGTCCACTCCAGCGCTTCCCTCCCTTATCTTCTTCCTGATTCTCATGTGCCCTTTCTACCTTCATTCTTCCCTTTTTAATTCCCCATCACTTCACGCCTTCGCCACACCGATTTTCACCGCTCATTGTCAATATTCATCTTTCATCTTCTGAAGACCCACTGAACCCTTAGAAAAGTAATCGACACACTTCCTTTCTTTACCAATTAATTTTGGAGACGTTCGTGTATCCGATGAATTGATTTGTCCCTCTACACAGGTTTAAGAAAACTTTTATCTCATGGCTCTCTTTTCCATATGCATCGTTTTTATTTTTATAATTAGTCGCAAAAATGTCGTAAATTTTTTCACATCCGTAATATTGGATACGAACGGTTTTCCGAGGTAAATATATATAAAAGAAATATATATCACACCAATCATCTGATTTACAAGATAGGGAGGCCTTTAGTACGTATAATATTAACATTAAAGACAACAAAAATCTTATTCTATTAGTAAAGACTGATGGAGATTGTCACGGCCACGAAGAGTATAAAGATTAATTTTAAGTTACTCAATAAACTCTAAATAAAGTAGATAGTTGATTGTTTCAAGCAAAATTTGCAGGAATTTAATATTTAAAAAACTCTAATATGACGAAATGCTGTCCACAGCTTATGCAAACCAATGCCAAAAGCACGGATGTTGAAATAAATAACCTGAAGGTGGTCTTCTTCTTTTTCTTTTTCTAATTAAGTTTTTCGATATGAATTTCAGACAGGTTGACGTCGTTTTCTTTTGTTCGTTTTGCTTTTTATTTTACTACTTTTTGATTGGTTTCAATGAAGTAGGTATTTCAACATTTTAACTAAAAGTATAATAAATATTCCAATTGTTTAAGTATTCGTAAAATGATAAGTTCCATCAATCAGTAAAACGAACTCTTTCCACAATGGTGGAACTTGGATGTCTGGAGGATAATGAAAGTGAGACTTGAGGCCATAAAGGTTGATGATACCTGTCTAAGAAATAAAAGGAAAATGTAGCCTTGGGAATACATGAAATGATGCGTTAACCATTCTTAAGAGAAGTAAGTTTGCTAGGATAGGAAACTGTGCAGGAATTTTTTTCCGTAAAGAAAATATTCTTCGATTGCTAGTTTTTTGTAAAGAAAATATTCTTTCATAGTCTAGAATCTTATATACCATGAAAATGGTACGTTTAATCTATGGTAACTATGAAATCTATATCTACATTGACATGAATACTAAAATATGTCATCTTTAAATATCAAGAGTTTAATATATATCTTTCTTAACGAAGGATTAACTAAAATATAATATACAGAACGGCAATTTTTCTATAGTTTTTCGGGTTCCTGATCACTGATCACAGCGTAAGCTCTATGCAAGCTGCGTGAAGGCTTCAGGAGTATTTTAAGTCCATAATACAGGTAAACATAAAGTTCAAGATATATTTCATGTGACGAGTAGAGGTGGTATATAATTGGTTTTCTGATTTTTACCGCGATAGCGAAGTAGTTAGCATGCTAGCGCTCCAACCCCTAGGTCCAGGCTGATAGGATTTTATACATGGAAAACGTTATCTTTGCACGTTAAGGCGTGCAGCTAGGAAAAAACCTAAGGTAGTCCGACATGAAAAAAGTCTGATAAGACTCGAACCTGAAATCTTCGCTTTCCGGGCAGATGCTTTATCCAATTAAGTTATCGAGCATTTATTTCCTCCATAAGAATAAATTAATATAGCACTTATTAATAAGGAAATGCATGTGTGTGAAATGCATATCATGAAATGAAATGTGTGTTGACTTAAAGATTAGCTGAAGGTGCTTATCATATGAAGCCTGTAATTTTAAATATAATGTTCATTTTGTTCTGCTACTCCCTTATGAGAAAGCAATTAGTTTTGCTACGAATAACCTACGTATGATATTCTGCTATAACTTTTTTCAGTTGATTGTGCACTGAGCGTTGCTGCGAGGTTAGTCCCAGAAGTATCCGACCTGACAAAGAAAACAAAAAAATGAGAAAAATATCTTTATTTATCAACATGCTCTGCTATTTCCAGGATTCCTCGAAATAGCCATTGACCGCAGATTCCACCTCTTCATTGTTGGCAAATCTTTTACCACCAAGCCATTTTTTCAAGTTTGGCAAGAGAAAATAATCCGAGGGGGCTATATCTGGCGAATAGGATGCGTGAGGAAACAATTCGAACTTCAACTAATTAACTTTGGCCATCGCGATGACGGATATCTGAACTGGTGCATTGTCTTGATGGAACAACCCTTTCTTTTTCACCAACTACGGACTTTCTTCTTGATTTCATCACTCAACCGCTGTAATAATTCAGAATAATTCTCGCCGTCGATTGATTTTCCTTTTTCAAAACAATCAATGAAAATTATCCCTCACTTATCCCATAAAACTGACGTCATAACCTCGCCAGCAGATGAAACTGTATTTACCTTCTTTGGAGCTTATTACCCTTTTGCAGTCCTTTTTTTTTTTGACTGTTCCTTCGTCTTAGGTGTGAAGTGATAGACTCATGTTAAATCTATGATTATAAATCGACGCAAAACCTCGGCTTTATTGCTGTAAAACATCGCCAAACACACGATTGAAACATCCTCACGATGCTGTTTTTGCTCCATTTGTTTATGCAAACGCGGCACCCATCTCGCGCACAGCTTTCTCGTGTCTAAATTTTCAGTCAATATGCAATATACAGCACTTTTTGAAATGTCTACCACATTTTCTAGCGCGCACACTTTCAGTCGACAATCATCTACCACATTTTGTGAATTTTCTTCACCTTTTCTGGCGTGGTCATCTCATTTTGTTGACCACTGCGATGCTTGTCTTGTCACTTCGTACGGCCTCGTTTAAACTCCGCCAATCGATATTTTATTGTTGTAAACGAAGTAGCAAACCCTCTCAGAGTTGAGTCTAGCTCGGCTTTGATATTGGATGGACTGAGACCTTTCAAATGGAAGTATTGTTTCACATAACGATGACCAATTTTGTTAAATGGCTGTTAAATAAATACTAAACAACGTAGTGTCTAGAAACTTCAAACTTAAGCTTTCTAAGGTACATTCTACCATAGTAATATTTTTCACACAACATCCGCCATCTATACGTCAGGAAGGATACTTCAGGGACTACCCTGGTATTTTCGGAGCCGATAAAGAGTAGGAAAGGAAAACGGGTAAGGGTGACTTTGCGCAAGATGGTGCGCACCCAGGACTTTTCAGTCAGGCTTTTTTCAAGTCCATTCTTCCTTGGGATTTTTCCTGGGTGCGCACCATCTTGCGCAAAGTCACCACAGTATTAAAAACACAAATATACTATTTAAAAGCCAATCCATAATATCGCCCTTTCGAAGTTGTCGATGGGAATATTCCATTAATTAATTAAAATAGTATATGACTCCTCTACGTGACTATCTACGTGACGCAACCAATTCTATATAAAAAGATTCATTTTGAAAGGGTTCCCTTACAATGATGTCATTTGCCTGTCATATTCATATTTATCTTACAGGAGTTTCCTTTTCATAACACTATACCCCTTCCATATCCTGAGCCGACACTTCCTAAGACTTTTTTCGCTCTTTTCCTATATCGGTATCCATCCATCCACTCTCTCATTCTACACATCTATTTCCCATATGTCTCTTCTTTTTTAGCTGCTCACTAATTTTTCTTCTTTCAACCAATATCCGGCTTCCCTATCCGTGACTAATTTACGGAGATTCCCTTATTTTCACGAGGACAGAACGTTCCCCTTCCGTGTTGCTCAACATGCCCATTTACCGCTCCGTTAATCATACAAACTTCACCGGAAATGTTTAATACTCTGCAGCTACTTTACCTCTTCAGGTACTTCGTACATTAATTATTGCATCCGTTTTTTGCATGCTCCGAGGCAAAAGTGCAGCGTAAATTTTCTTCTTTTTTGACCCAAATTTTGTTCTTCATTTTCTGCCTTTTCCTTTTCTCTTCCTTTGACTACATTTTTCTTATTTCAACAGACCAAATATTGATCGTGCCCACGTCTACTTCTTCACACAAAAGCAGATTTTCAATTTCTTTGAAAAATGATTTTGTTCGAATAATTTTCGCCGTATAATTTGTGAATTTTACAGTATTTTTATTGGTTCCATGGTGCCGCCTTTTTTTTTGAAGCGCAGTGCGATTTGTCGCTTTCTTGAATAATAAAATACGTTTTATCGCGCGAGTTTTCTTTATTTTTCACTCGACAACTGATAAGGCCTTCCGTCGTAAATATCTGGCTAAAATCGGATCGAAGAAAAATGTCATGCGGTGTTTGTGGTGCAATAAAACTTTATTTCTTCGCCGTTTCTGGAGCGAGGAAATTGATTCCGACAAGATTTCGAGCTGCGGTGGTTTTCGCTTTAGTCTGGTATTAAGTGAAATTCCCCGTCATAGATTCCTAAGGGATCGGAGCATTACGATTTTGGATTTCCTCAGTATCTTTTATCGCTTTCTTTCACGGAAAATTCCGCACAGCACAAATAGTTCTCCCTTACTTTTTGCAACCAACCGTAAAAATAACATGATTGTGAAGTTTGTTTCATTTTGATTTATATTCCTTTGAATAAATAAAGTGTAGTTTCAGGTATCGTAAAATTAATGTTTCCAAGCGTGACTTCTTGGAACTCAATACACATCTCCAATCATGGAATAATTTATGATTTCCACAGTAGAACTTTATTGATTATTTCCACAATGAGTTGACATCTTCAGGCGTCAACTCGTTGATAAAACTATTCAATAAAATTCTGCTGTGGAAATTACGAAGTATTTTTTCTTTTAAGTTCTGGCATCATGTTGTATTNACAAAACGTATCGCTTTCCGTTGCACTTTCTCGAGTTCACGGATGCATGTATCGTCTGCCGGATCCCATATACTTGATGCATATTCAAGTCGCAATTCATTATCGCTGTCTCATCTTATCGTAACCACTCTTTAACTCTCGGATTTCCAAGCTAAGAAATTCTTTGTCTCCCTGTGAAATTTCATTTTATCAAATTTAATACAATGAGAACACGCCATTTCATTTCTAAAAAAATGTTAAATATCGCTTAATATTGATCAAATTGGAGAAAAAAAGAGGCAATGGGAAAGGAGTTTTTACTTTGCACTTTTCAATTTCCTTTATAACAGGCTTTACGGAGAACCTTTGGATAAGATTGCATATCTTCCTCGTTGAGTTCTTTCACTCGAGGAAAAATGGTTTTGTATTATATGCCTGAGAATTGTCCGTAGATTTTTCATCTGTAACGAATTTATCAACTTGCGTTCCCGTATTCAATACTCCTTTGAAGTTGAAAAATTCGCAGTCGTTATGTCTTCATTATCTTAACGAATAGACAAAGTTAGACGGCTTGATTTGACTAAAATCGAGAATATTTCTCTTACATGTTGCTTTAAGGTGTTTTGGGAGAATATTTTGAGTTTTTCGTGTTTTAAGACGCCAGAATATTGGTTAAGTAGATTGTAAATATTTTAAAGTATTAAGTGTGCATCCTGCATTTAATTTCAGAAAACAATAGAGTGTTATAATATAATGTTATCATTTCTATTATTGAGCTCGGATAGGTGTATAAAGAACAAGTTAAGAGAAGGTGGTAGCTCTAATAGAAATTATAGAGGTACTTGCACGAGTAGGAGTGAAGACGGGAAAGAAACAAATGAGGACAGCTTAAGGCATAAATGGACAGAAAAAAGATTCTGGATTATCGCATCAGAGAAAGGATGGACAAGTTTTCATTAAATATTAGAAGTGAAGGTATTAAATCTCCCATTGGGCAGCAGACTGCAGAGAGAATTGAGTGGTCAGTTACTTAAATTTGCTGCGATGAACTGGACATTTAGACTGAATTCTTTGAATTAATTCCTCTATGCTGTTATAAAAGATTTTGTACAGCTTTTCCTCCACTCATAAATGAAGGCCATTTTTGGTAAAAGGTTACACTAGGCGATGTGGCCGAAATCATCACCAGATGATGGACACTCGTTCTGAAGCTAGTCGTATGTATGGCATAATGTATTTTAATCACTTAAAGTGTATTTATTTTCTTCATGTTTATTCGGTACAAATAAAAACGTGATTGCTATTCATAACAAGAATTCTTCCAAGTGAAGCCTAAGCTTATTGATTGTATCAGCATTGAACATTTGAAGTGTACCGCGTTAGTAGTTATTTCTACTAAATTAGCCTTTATCTTATGATTCTAAGAACTTAACATTGAACGATGAGCTTAAGTATTGAATTTGTCAAAAACTCGTTTATATGACAACACAGCAATCGTAGTGTGTTATGTCAGACATGAAGTTTATCTGCTGTGCGTATTTCCTTTTCAGGATTAAATTAATTTTCCTATAAAAGTGAGATTGACACGTGGAGCAAAGGAATTAGCAAATGTGTACTCAGTAGAAGGATTGTGGAAACAAAGATGAGTGTGGTATGTAATAAGAAATAAAGGAGAATGTTTCCGGAGTTGGAAGACATAGTGGGTGAAAGGGTTGTGAGATTTACGGTTTTCTAAGAAAGGAAAACGACCTCATAATAAGAGTATGGAATGAGACAGACTAAATCGGTCATCGCCTAGGAAGAGGAGGAAAGGGTAGCGAAGAAAACAGGCCGGCGGGGAGATAAGCAAACAGAAAGATTTCTAATCCGAAATGCTTGAACGTGATTTTAGAATTAGATCTATTGCCTAATTATATTTGTTGCAATACAATGCAATAATAATGTATTTTTGGGCAAATTGGGACCGAAGAGTCCATCATTTAGTTACTGATTATGATTTCAAAGCTTAATTTTTACTCTGAAGTGTTTAGGACCGTATTTTAATTAGTTCTTTTTTTTTTACTTTACAAACTGGTCATGGTTTGTAAAAATTCTAAATGATGAGAATGGGTATTTTTCAAAATGTGATCTAGAGAACATACCTTAATTTACATTTTTAACGGCCTTCACAGATTCACAAAGTGCGTTTCCATTTGACAACTGAATTTACTTCATTGGGTTTCTTTAAAACAATCCAACGTCAATAAAAACATATACACGAAAGAGGCTGTTGGTCCTTGACACACAATCCTCACAACTTTAAGAAAGCGGACTCTGTTAGTAATTTGATCTAACCTACAATGTTTAAGGTTCATCTAAATGCCGCTTTGCTTCTAATAGAATAAGTGAATGGTGTATAACGGATTTTATATTTAAACGCTGTAAACCACGTCTTTAGTAGTGAAACTACTGTTATTATTACTATTATGACTATTCGTACTTATTACATAATGATGACAGTTACGGTATATTAAACTTTTTAAAGGTTGTAATCATGAACCAGTTCCCCTTATGTGGTGTGGACAAAATCTTTTATTTTGAAGGTACCAACATTAAATTTCGTAGACTATTCATACCCGCTTTAGGTCTTTAATTGCGTTTTTACCAACATTGGGACATTTTTTGATCTTAAATTTCCCTGGGCTCAGTTAATCAGACATAGCAAGCTTTTACTTTACTTAAATCAGATTATCAGTCTTTGTACATTGATACTTAAATTACTGGATTACTAACTCATATTCATTATGTATGTATGTACCTCTGTGATGTTGACATTTATATCGATTGAAATAGGAGCGTTTGACCTAATTATGAATTGTGATCACCTCATACAAAACCTCTGTGCTTCTTTATGAGAAAGATTACACCAGAAGCCGACCAAGTGAATGACATGGAGGTCGCTACTATCTTTATTTCCTTCTTATTTCTCTTCCGTTATCTTCACCGCCGTGTCTTTTGTGAAAACCGCGCGCGCTCATCTCCCTCGCCTTCTCCCTGATTTTTCCTCCGTCCCTCTTCCTTAGAGTACGAAGGGCAGCAGCTCATTTGCATCGATCGTGAGTTTGAAGGCGAATAATGGATGAGGTCGGAAGAGGGAGGGAGCGCCGGAAGGATTCGAAACGCCGAAGCATCTGAAAATGCAGTGGACACGCGATGACAGCCTCAGATGGCTCTCTGAGCGATGCGGCGGCGCATCTGAAATTTCAAAGCCATTGTATCACTTAAATGGTCACTTTGAGTCATCGAGGGAATGTGATTCGTCATACTCACTATCCTCACTCGATTTATCAGAATGAAAACTGAGGGCCGAAAAGCGAAGGAAATTATTAAACGCTACTTAATGTAATTAGTGTGACGAGTGACGGCCATATATCTTCTGGGGAAAAGTGTGTTGCCACATTAAACCAGTAATATATTTATTTTGCAGTGGCCACCACTCGCCTTATCTCTGCTGGTGATCTACGCAGCTTTTCTCTCAACGCATGTCCCTCCGCATCCGCGAAAGCATGCTTTATGCGTGCCCATAAATACGGACTTTAATCCGCTACCGGAAGAAATATTTTCGCACTCTCAGCGTTTTATCCCACCGATGGAATTAAAGGGATGAAAAACGAGGGAAAATAACGAAATCATCGAAGGGAATGTTTTATTTAAAACTTCCTAAATATAAAGTAGAAAACTTACTTTCTTCCCGAAATTGCTACGCGTAACCTTTATGTACTTAATAATGCGTTAATTCGCGGATAATTTAGCCGGAAACTAAGGAAATAAATCAAAAACTGAGAAATTACGGCCATACGTTACATTTTGAAACAACTTGTCAAAAAGTTTCGGATATCCCCATTAATCCTTTTCGAATATGCTCGCCCTACGATTCGTTGGCCACATTTTTCGCCGGTTAAAAAACCGTATTGCTTTCAGCTTCCCTTCCTCATTCTCTCTCATCTTAAACCCTAATTATCTTTCCTCAGTCCTAGTCGCCTCCTCATCCCTTCCTCTGAACTCATCTTCTTCCCTGCCAACCAGAAAACTTACTTATTTTCGTCCCCCGCCGTTTTTTCTTAGCTTTTGCTTAAGGGAGTTTTATTTTATCCTCTCTCCATACCCCTCTGTTATTCCAACTTTCAGAATAGTTATACTCGTCGTCTGTCTCGGATTACAGTGCTCCTCCTTTCCATTATTTCCTGAACCTCTCTTCCTTTTACCCGTTCCCCTATCCTATGCCTTTGTCCTCACCATGAGAGGGAATTATCTCCTCTGATTTCGTATATTCATAAAGTAATCCACTACAATATGAAATTGTACTGCCAAGTTTTCTCACAACAGTAGTCCCATAATCATCATTACTTTTCTTTCTCTTCAGCATTCTTTTTCTAACGGGCGTTTAACTTTCTCGTGTCGTTTCATCCACATTAACATATGTTCCCTGCAAGCCTCCATCGGTGTTCGAAAAGATGACTACATTTCATCAAGAGTTAACTTTCGAGTATCGTGTGTGATTTAATTACAGCTTCATCAAAACCGCTTCTTCATCTACATCTACATAAATACCCTGCAAGCCGCCTTCCGGCGTGTGGCAGGGGGTGTAAACACCAAGAGTAGAATTACCTCTTTAATTTATTGTTATCGCGTATCCTTCGAGTCGCTAAAACGACTTGTCCTCGCGTCTATTTCTCTTATTTTACGCTCCCTATCGGATCGGCCGAAGTAGCAGGGGGGTCGCATAATACCAAATACGCCTTCCGAAAATGTATTTCCTCTGAATTTATCTAACAATCGCAGCCTAGCTTCTAATCTCCTTTCTTTCAAGGATTCCCAACCTGCGCCTGAGAGCATTTGTGTTACGCTTGCTTCTCTATCGTAGCACTTTTTAACAAAACGAATCGCCTTTCGCTGCAATTTCTCGAGTTCGGGAGAGTTCGTTTCATCCGCTGGGTCCCATATACTCGCCGCATATTTCAGATGGGGCCTAACTAACGTGAAATAGCATCGCTCTCTAACTTTTTCATCGCATCTACCTACAATACGCTTTATAAAACCGAGCTTTTTATTTACTTTACATCATATTTTTTGAATATGTGTGCTCCAGTTTAAAAAATTGGTAAGGGTGATTCCAAGATATTACACTGAGTCGACTACATTTAAATTCATTCCACTAATTTTGTACGAGTGGTTCTGACGCAATTGTTTCTTTTCGAAGAAATTTACTACAGAGCATTTATCTACATTAAGATCTAGTTGCCATTTTAGCACCACATTTTTATATGAGCTATGTCGTTTGAGAGTGAAGCACTATCCTCGTCACTTGATATTTTCTCTATATATTACCGAATCATCCGCAAATATCCTCACATTGCTATCGGTCTTATCGCTTAGGTCATTGATATAAATGAGGAAGAGTAGAGGTCCGATTACGCTGCCTTGAGGTACGCCTGAAGTGACTCTGACTTTATTCGAACTAACGCCATCAAGTACCACTTGCTGTTCTCTTCCGTGTAGAAAATCCTTGATCCATTCCATTATTTCCCTGTTGATACCAGCTAATTTTAATTTGTAAATAAATTGTAGTCGGGGATCCTGTCGAAAGCTTTCTTGAGGTCAAGGAAAATAGCGTCCACTTGCTTTTTACTTTCGGCAGACTTTAAGATATCATGGACGAATAGAGCTAGTTGAGTTTCGCATGATCGGTTCTTTCTAAATCCGTGTTGGTTCTTACCGAGGAAACGATTTCTATCTAAAAGCTTCATAAATGAGCTAACAACGACGAGCTCCATTACTTTTCCGGAGAGCGAAGTTAATGACATAGGCCTATTATTTCCTTGGTTCTTGAACAATCTTGAAAGAAATTTCGTGCATGACTCGTGGGTTTGTGATAGATTTCATTTTTCGTCAACTCTGTTATTCGTACTCTTTAATGCCAATACAAACTTATACTGTCCTCATACATAGACGGTAAAATTACAAATTTAAATTAACGTAAATGGTAAATCCCAAGGAAGAATGGACTTGAAAAAGTCTGATAGTACCGGGAATAGAATCCGTGTCTCCCAATTGTCGGTCTGGTGCTCTGTCCGTTGAACTATCCCGGCAGAGCATTTCTCCAAGCCATTCGGGAGACTTTGTGAGCAAGGATTTTGCGATTTCGTCCACATAGTGTCATCGATCGCTATCGCGGCTTCATAGAAGCACCGGCCACACAAAGTGGTGGAGAGGATACTCCCTTCAGGTTGGAAACACAGGAAAACGGGTAAGGATGACTTGGCGCAAGATGGTGCGCACCCAGGACTTTTCAGTCAGGCTTTTTTCAAGTCCATTCTTCCTTGGGATTTTTCCTGGGTGCGCACCATCTTGCGCAAAGTCACCACAGTATTAAAAACACAAATATACTATTTAAAAGCCAATCCATAATATCGCCCTTTCGAAGTTGTCGATGGGAATATTCCATTAATTAATTAAAATAGTATATGACTCCTCTACGTGACTATCTACGTGACGCAACCAATTCTATATAAAAAGATTCATTTTGAAAGGGTTCCCTTACAATGATGTCATTTGCCTGTCATATTCATATTTATCTTACAGGAGTTTCCTTTTCATAACACTATACCCCTTCCATATCCTGAGCCGACACTTCCTAAGACTTTTTTCGCTCTTTTCCTATATCGGTATCCATCCATCCACTCTCTCATTCTACACATCTATTTCCCATATGTCTCTTCTTTTTTAGCTGCTCACTAATTTTTCTTCTTTCAACCAATATCCGGCTTCCCTATCCGTGACTAATTTACGGAGATTCCCTTATTTTCACGAGGACAGAACGTTCCCCTTCCGTGTTGCTCAACATGCCCATTTACCGCTCCGTTAATCATACAAACTTCACCGGAAATGTTTAATACTCTGCAGCTACTTTACCTCTTCAGGTACTTCGTACATTAATTATTGCATCCGTTTTTTGCATGCTCCGAGGCAAAAGTGCAGCGTAAATTTTCTTCTTTTTTGACCCAAATTTTGTTCTTCATTTTCTGCCTTTTCCTTTTCTCTTCCTTTGACTACATTTTTCTTATTTCAACAGACCAAATATTGATCGTGCCCACGTCTACTTCTTCACACAAAAGCAGATTTTCAATTTCTTTGAAAAATGATTTTGTTCGAATAATTTTCGCCGTATAATTTGTGAATTTTACAGTATTTTTATTGGTTCCATGGTGCCGCCTTTTTTTTTGAAGCGCAGTGCGATTTGTCGCTTTCTTGAATAATAAAATACGTTTTATCGCGCGAGTTTTCTTTATTTTTCACTCGACAACTGATAAGGCCTTCCGTCGTAAATATCTGGCTAAAATCGGATCGAAGAAAAATGTCATGCGGTGTTTGTGGTGCAATAAAACTTTATTTCTTCGCCGTTTCTGGAGCGAGGAAATTGATTCCGACAAGATTTCGAGCTGCGGTGGTTTTCGCTTTAGTCTGGTATTAAGTGAAATTCCCCGTCATAGATTCCTAAGGGATCGGAGCATTACGATTTTGGATTTCCTCAGTATCTTTTATCGCTTTCTTTCACGGAAAATTCCGCACAGCACAAATAGTTCTCCCTTACTTTTTGCAACCAACCGTAAAAATAACATGATTGTGAAGTTTGTTTCATTTTGATTTATATTCCTTTGAATAAATAAAGTGTAGTTTCAGGTATCGTAAAATTAATGTTTCCAAGCGTGACTTCTTGGAACTCAATACACATCTCCAATCATGGAATAATTTATGATTTCCACAGTAGAACTTTATTGATTATTTCCACAATGAGTTGACATCTTCAGGCGTCAACTCGTTGATAAAACTATTCAATAAAATTCTGCTGTGGAAATTACGAAGTATTTTTTCTTTTAAGCTCTGGCATCATGTTGTATTTACACTAAATTGGCAAAAGAATTAAATCCAGTTTACGACATTTACTTGAAATTTAGTATATCTTCTAAAAATTTATAAAAAGTAGATGTATTCTACACCATATCATCTCAATATAATCTCCTGTTGTAATAATCTTGGTATATGCTTTGTATATTATTGTTTCTTCATTTTATACTTCACTAATTCGCTTTTGTTATTTCATTTTTGATCATTTAACTTTCTTCCTGAGAAAGTTATACGGAATCATGTGAGCAATACATTTTTTAAGAAATTAACTAACTCGCTGCCTTCCATTCAATATGATTCTATAAATTGAACTAGTTAAACGAGTGTATTATCAATGTTATAAAAGAATTGAACAAATGTCTTTTATGGCATCTCTAACCAGAATCAGATGTTCACCAAGATATAAAAAAGATCGTTGTAGGATTCCAAGATCTCTCGAGTCGATACCTGATCTTTAGCAATATGAATTAAGGAGATACCAAGTTTGCCAAGTTTGCGTTTTACCAAGTTGCAAAGCAGGATATTGCTCTAAGGTTTAAACGGTTATATTAACTGTGTTGGGAGGTACATCTGCGTCTCCAATAATAGTTATCATTTGTCTCTTTTCAAGCTGTACGGCTACGCACACTGTAAAATCTCTCTGTCCCATTACCACCACCATTTCTCTTCTACTTAATAACACCGACTGAAACGGGGAAAGTAGCCAATTAGTCTGTCGTCATAGAGGGGTTATCCGTTACTTATAATTGCTCGCACTACCGTTATTTAAGCCTTTAGTTATTCCTTGGTAAACAAGAAGTTAATTTATATGAAGCAATTGCCTTACCTTCTTCATAATCCTTGATTATAGCGTTTACTCCTTCGCCAATTGCTGCATCATTGCTGGAATTCCGAGGTTCATTTCTTGAAGAAAATTGGGAGATAGAAACGGAACATATTGTGGAGGTGGATCATCCTGACTCTCTTCTTCATTCAAGGGAATTGGCTAGTGGATGCTTTATTTCCGGCAAATACTCACAAGCATTCCATAAAGTTGAAGGTTATCATCATGCTCAATTACAAAGAAGTCAACTTCAAAGATCAATGAAACTCTCGGATATTGTAAAATGATATCAATTCTATCGTAACGTAGAAATGCTTGTTGTTAGGACAGCTACTGTAAATACAATCTCTTCCACGTTCTTACCTATTTCTAAAGAAATCCTCAACTGCTCATTAACCGACTATTACATTCAAAGTATAACTTATTATTTTTAATATATGGTCAATATCCGTTCCTAAATTTCAGTTTAAAGACTAAATGGGTAGAGCGTTTGCCTTTGGTGAGGACGGTCGTGGTTTCGATTCCAAGCGGGAGACCTTATTAGTGAAATGACCCTGGCTGTCGTATCACTGTTAACAGTAACACTAATTATTTGCCAAATAGAATTTGGCTGACAGATATTCATTTCCACCTGGGCGTTGATTTCGATACCAATGAGAGCGCAGTATTTTGGTGTGCAGCGATTTTGATCTAATTACGATTCATTAATATTCGAATGTTTCAATGAATCGATTCTCGTAATCTGATTGAATTTTCCGAGTGAACAGATTCGCGGAATAATAACCCAAATGATTTCATCGAAGAAATTTACCCATTCTATTTCACAGCCTCTAATATACACGCCATAGCTCATTAAATACTAGTCAATTAAGTTAATTTCAACTGGTAAAGTAATAATGGTATTCAGCAGAGCTCTTCTCGGGCAAATAAAGAGGAAATATTCCAATATGTGAACTGTAAAATCACACAATCCCTATGTAATACATATGTCAACGATTTCGAAATTTTAATACCTTCAGGGAAAAAGTAGCTTGGAGAGCAGGTTTTGAATATACATCATATCGAAGAGACGATTTGTCTTACTCATATAAGAGAAAGGTTTTCAGAGCTAATTTGTGTTAGAAGCACAAAATATATATTTTTGAAAGTAAAAATACCAATAATTTTCGGAACTAATTATTACCTTTATTTCTCATTTAATTAAAAATATTAGATAACGTTCTGAAAATGAACTGCTTACAGATTCACCTTCGTGCGTTAACAATCTAGAGATCGGTCTGTGGTTGTCAGGGCATTGAATCGAAAAGCAAAATCGAAAAAAAAATAGTTTTGTTTTCCGTAAAGAAAACAAAATTCACGCTAATAAAACACGAAACGTTTCAACTAGGACCGATATCGAGAACAGATTTTATTCCGCTCCGATTATTTGTTCCCAACAACGCAAATTTTATTGCACTTAGGTTTGTTAGAAAAGGCTTACTTCTTCGACTTTTAACTAACTATTACTGAGTTTTCTTCTCAAATTCAGTGTATTGTACTGTATATGAAACAAGCTATTATAATAATTCATACATCCAGTGGGATATGATATTACTAAGGCCGAAGTGTAGGAACCCTATTACAATCGGTTCGACGGTAGAAGGAGTTAAACCGGAACTGAACCGATATTTCTTTTTCTGTGAACGAGAGCAAAAGTAGGAACGAAAAAAATTTCTATTCGATGTCCCAGTTGCATTTCTCCAAGCCGTCCTTTCCCTGAACAAGCGCCTTATTACGTCATAATTCCTAACCTTATAATAACTATTAATGTATTCGTAGTATCCAACAATGATCTTTTTCTTATTTACTTCCTTTCGACCATTCCTTCCAATGCTGTCTTCACCAGACTATCGTGAGACATTGCGTACCAAATTAAATTTACCCTTTTTTTTACTAATGTATTTCAGAAGCTTCTATCTCATGTTGCTCTTCCAAGGACTTTTGCATTATTTTCTCTTTCTCTCTCTCTCTATTTTATTTTATCAATTTTAGCTTTCAATAGAACCACATTTCGTTTACATCTAATATTCTCTTCTTTACTGCTGATACAGTACGTCTTTCAAAATCATACTCAGGGCCACTGCAGGTATAGGTTTAACCGAATAAATCGAGTGAAACTCAGTGGCATTTTTACTCGTGCTTTAATCCAAAGAAAAATCTGCCTCTATTCATACAAGAATGCATTAACTGAAAACACGACTGGTTTCGAGGATGCAACCCAAAGGCGTAGCCAAAGGGGTGGTTTTGGGTTTCAAATCCCCCCCATGAGCACATAGCCAACATTTAACGAAGGCACGCGAGAGGATGGCCTCTCGCAATCGTGCCATACAAACGTCGCTTGATATTTGCACGTTATACATGTTAAAATAAATCAGTTTCTATGTCCATTAAAATAGGCGGAAATATTCCTGCCCCTGAATTAGGCAATGCACTGTGTACACCATGGAAGTAGCCCCCCTATGTAGAAATCCTAGCTACGCCCCTGATGCTACTTCTTCATGCATCCTTTGACACCTCAACTTTTATTTTATTTATTACCAACATATCATCTTAGATAGATATAGACTATCATCACAGATAGTTGGACTCAGATACAGTAACTAAGTTCAGAAAAATTATAGTACAAAAATAAATTCAACAAATTGCTTCGTAACATACATTAATACATTTAAATTTGAGAAAAAGCTTCTATTACATCCTATAGATAATGCTCCTTAGCCTTACACAAATGAACTTCTTTCGACATAAATTGTTAATTGTTGCATAGATATTCTTTTAAAGGGTACATTCATTCAGTAATTGAAGTTCACTTTTCTTGTATAAATACAATAGTCATTAAAGATGCAAAAAATATCAAATCTTTCAGACCTCTTCCATCTCCAAATGTATGGAAATGAAATATTTTCAGTAATTCTTTATAATCCAAAAGACTTTCAGAAATGGGTTACATATTATAACGAATATAACATAACTGCCTCAGAGAACTCTTTGAGATACTTTCAATCAATTCATAGCATATTTTCAAAGAGCACCAAATCACAAATTAATATTCCATCTTACTTATAACTAAAGAAAAATATAACATTTTAAGCGCGATTTCATCGATAAAACGCTTTCAAATACGTTATAGAAAACCTATTAATTTTAATGAAGACATATCTATACATATTATTTGAATCTTAAATGTCATTTAGCGACAAAGATGTTGCTGTAAAATATTTGGGCGTTATTTCCTTCAATGTTCCAATCTTTTATTGAATTATTAAATTTAATTATATTCAGAGAACTACGGAGCACTTATCTATGCCAAAATATTCCTCTCGGATCACATAATTAAGTTATTTAAATCACAAGGAAGAATGGCCTTAAAATGAGTCTGACGGGACCGGGAATCGAACCCGGGTCTCCCAATTACAGGTCGGGTGGTCTGTCCGTTGAGCTGTCCCGGCAGAGCATTTATTCAAGCCTTTCTATTTAAATCACTTTATACAAAAGCACACACTCTGAAATATGGGACTTACTTATTTAATTTACACTTCTGAATATTTTAATGTCATTGGCCAATATTTTGGACTCCTGATAGCGAAGTCTGTGTGGGAGGTCATTTATCAATATCTAGAAAGTTGCCTTGAAATGGGATCTTGTGGTACTGATGTAAATGCAACATATTCATCTGATCTCGGGTTTCTATGTACCACGTACATTACTTCCTCGTTAAAAGGAACACAGTAATCTGAAAATTTAAGTAGTGGGCCCAATTCCTTAATAGTATGTTTTCTTCCATTTGTTTGCTATGAACAATCACTTTTGCTGAATTTAAGTTTACTTTGAGCTGGTACTTCCTCATACTCTTATCAACGGAAGACGGAGCTCTTATTAAGTCCTCCAACTTTACAGCGAGGGTTTCTATATCATCTTCATACCGTGAAGTTCTGAATTTTCCCTTTGCATTCGTGGTACTATTTTCTGTCTTTTCTTTGTGAAACCGCGGTACTTTTGCAGGATTTTGATGCATTTAGAGGGCATCTTACCAAATAGTGGACCCTTACATCTGTAGTGAATCTGTACTGTCCACAAAAGCTTATTTATCGAGTGAACTCGGTTATTTCGCGTGAACTTCCACACCTTGAAGTCTAAACAACAACAGCATCCCTGTGAACACATTCGATTTCCGTACATCTGTATCATTTACGTTTACAGTCATTCTGGAGAATAAATGTAACTAGAAATGTAACGACTCTGTCATGCATGCTGCGCAAGATAACTCGGCAAATTTCATATTAGATTCTTTTTTATTTTGAAAGTTAAAATTACCTGGCATTCCGCGATCAATTTTTCTGGATTAATGGAAATGTGGATACTATTGGCGAACTTTCCAACTCATTTAAAGGAAGGCATGCAGGAAGTTATTTTCAAGTAAATTAATTCATCGCGGTGAGTTTGAAATAGCTGACAATTGAATATTCGCTTGTTTTATGGATAAGAAACAATTTTTCATCGAAAGGCTGCATGTACTGCATAAGAAACCATTAGGCTGCATGATAAGCCATCAGACCGCATATGAAATTATCAAGCCGCAATTAAAAGCCATTCTTCCCTTTTTGTATTAAATCGTGAATAAGAATAAGCTTTCAATTACTGCATGAATCTTAGTAGCAGTTTTGCCATTTAACTTTCACTTGACTCTATTAACAAAACTGGAAAAAATGTTTCAATAATGGTTTAATTACAGGAAGTGAAAATACAGGATTAAACACCTTAAGATTCCGGAGATTCCCCACCTCTGCCTTAATCCCATGATTTCACTCATATTCTTCATAAGAGTTTCAAATATATAAATATTAATGAAAGTATTATATGATTATCTTCCTATGATTTTTCATTCGTTTCCATAGATTGGGAAGTATTGGGCCATATGTTAGAATATTATATTCATAGGCAGATGTATATCTCTTAGAATTGTGTTATTCGGTTTTCAATGCGGTTTAACGATAACCTTACAGCATTTCGAAAACGAAAACTCATTTGTTCAATTTTAAATTCTAGTACTTTAAATATTACTGAAGAAAACCGCGCTTTAAAAATCTTTTTCATTCGGAATAAATGTTACTTAAATTAATTCATAAAGTCTATTGATTGAATTTATTTTCATGGAAGACCGTCCATTATCACCCAGGTTCATTTAAACTCGAAACGCATATAATAAGTGACCAATACATTCTCATGGACCCTGCGGGTCATCAGTAGGGTGAGCAACTCTAAATATTTAAATAATATTTGCATTTTTCTTTTGATATATTTCGAGGGATGAGCATCCTTTGCACGCTGCAGTTACTCTTCGTTCGATTATGCAATATTTATCAGCATTAAGGTGCGAGTGGAAACAGTTCCTATAAAAATGGAATTTGAAAAAGGCTAGTAAATAAAGGGAAAAGCAAATGAAGATTGCTTTAATACGCCCCAGTAATAGAAGATATTAAAAATGGAACTATATGCAATTAATAGCTGACCATATGGTAGCGAATGAAGTACAAAATATACTTGTAAATAATTGGCGATACACAAGAAATTTTACCGTATGTTCCAGTAACTAATACACTAAGGTATTATCTTTCATATCCGGATTCCGACACAGTTCTGTACATTTAGAGATTATATTTTAATACGATTATATTTGTGTGTACATACATATGTATGTGTATATCATCACCATCATCATCAGCCATTTTCAATCCGACGTCGGATGTAGGCCTCCCCAAGCGCTTTCCAATTCTCTCTATTCTGAGCTTCTCGTTGCCATGTTACCCCTAAATACTGAATGATGTCTCTGTTCCATCGGTCCCTTGGTCTTCTTCTTGGTCTCTTCACGTCTCTTGGTATCCAGTTCAGAACTGCTGATGTCCATCGGTTGTCGTTTCTCCTTGCAACATGGCC
>KZ308408.1:1387110-1397742 GCA_000376725.2 Ladona fulva | reverse complement strand
AGTGTCATGGAAAAAAGCAAATGTAACTCCGGTTCCTAAGAAAGGTCGCACCCTAAAGCCAGATGATTATAGGCCAATTTCTCTCACCTCGTTCTTCTGTAAAGTTATGGAGCATATTATAGCGAGCTCAATAATGCGCTTTCTATCCCAGAAGGGAGCAATCAGTCATAGCCAGCACGGGTTCCGCAAAGGTAGGTCATGTGAAACTCAGTTAGCCCTTTTTATGAATGACGTTACTAAGGCAGCAGATAAGGGTGTTAGAACAGACGCAGTATTCCTAGATTTCAGGAAGGCTTTTGACACAGTGTCTCACGTAAAACTAATTCAAAAGCTAATTGCTTATGAGATCGATAAGAAAGTGGTCGGATGGATAAAATCTTTTCTCGTAAGCAGTTCTCAACGAGTTGCATTGGATGGAATTTTATCCAATGAGGTATATATCACATCAGGAGTACTGCAAGGAAGTGTTTTAGGGTACGCATAAAAAGTTTCATTTTCCGAATGCTTTCCGTTGGTTTAATATTTGACTGTAAATATTACGAATTTCGTTACGATTCCGAAAATAGGGCATTTTCGTACACTTCGTGTTAAGTAGTTATAAGGTACAAAGTATCGCGTTGATGTTATGTTTATTTGAGGAGATATAAAATGCTAAACTTTAAAATATTTTTCGCACTAAACTTTTCGGGCGGAGGTAACTTCATGTTCATCCCGATTTCTCGGCCCTTATACGCCCGCGATGAAAAACCAGAATAAGGTTTTAAGAGAGATAAAGGCATGCACTTTCTTTTAAAAATAATTTGGAAAAGTTTCGAGAGGGTCATTTTTTGTAAATGTGAACTGAATATACCCAATTTTCGGCGTCGTAACGAAAATCATAATATTTGCTCTCAATTGTTAAACTAATGGGCGACATTAAGAAAATGAAACTTTTTATTCCAGTACCTTGTATACAGTAGTTATAAGGCACAAAGTTTCGTGTTTATTGTATGTTTATTTCAAAAGATATAAAATGCCAAAGTTTAAATTTTTTTCGAGCCATAATTTTTTGGGCCGATTTTGCTTCAAATTTTCTTCTCAGGTTTCTCTTATAAGAGATTAATTATTATTTTGTTTAATAGAGCAACATCGGTTGTATAAGAATACCAAGTTTTGTTTTGCTCAACGGAATATTGCGTGAGATAACGTGTCTCAAACTTGCGAAAAATCGCTGTCTAACTGTAGAAGGCTGCGGTAGGGGGTCAAACAAATGACTATATCTCAGCAAACACTTCATCGATGGATGTAAAACTTGGGAAATGTTCATAGAAGATATGAAGTTATGTTCACACAAAATCACATTGAAATCGGTGATGGTCGAGCGGGGCATTTCCCTGAAATTGGTCCACTTGACATGGAATGCCCCAGCAGTCCGTTTATAGCAGGTGGAGTGTTGCAGGAGGTGTACAATGCCTTAGTTAATCTATTTTACATTAAGCTTGCAGTATGCAAGCAACTTTTACTCGTATATATATATACATATAGGATACTAAAGATGAGGCAGACGGAATTGCCTCACTGAGCCGGCGATTTTTTTGCCGTAAAGCCCTAGGTCTGAACACCTAGGAAAGAAGCGGATATCCACCCTAGGCATCATGGGTTCGATTCTAGGAGGCCCCAAAAACGGCTATTTTCCCATAAGAATGTATTGGACAGGTTTTCTTACTTTTTCGGAAATTTTTTTCAGGTACTTTCCGTGAAGCTAGGGAATTGAAATTTTAACTGCAAGTGCAGGAAGTGATTCTCTTCTACGTACTGAAAAGACCGCTCCCAAAATGATCGTAGGTTCGACGCTAGGTCGATGGAAAACATTCAAAGGACTTAATTCCCAGGGACCAGGGAAACTAAAGGTATTTAATTGCTTATCTGAAGCAGATTACACATCTGGTCTGCACATTTATCGCATTCTCCCAGAGATACCGCTCCTTTCAAACCTACGGGATGTATGATAAGTGTTCCCCTTTGACACAAACAGATTGTCATTTTGTTCTAAAGCTGCCGACGATTCCATTATAGGAGGCCCCAAAAGCGGTACTTTTCCCGTTTAAATGCATTGAGCGCATTTTCAAAAATTGATTTAGCGTATTTTGCATTAAGATACAACGTTGAAATTTACGGAGTGGTAGAATGTATTTTTACCTTTTTTTGACGCATGAGCATTATCGCTAATGGCTCCAGGTTCGATGCTAGGTAAATTCTTTATGCCAAAATTTCAGAAAATCATTTAGGGTATTTCCCAATAAGATAGAATGTTGAAGTTTACGCCACCAATAGAGAAGATATTTATATATTGTACGCCTAACGACTTATGTCCTGTGAGTCCTTAGTTCGATGCCAGAGCAATTCGTGTATCATAATTTCAAGAATTCATTTAGGGTATTTTGCATTAAGATATAAAAGCGTAATTCACGGTGTTGTTAGAATAGATGACGGTTTATCGAATGCCGTAGAGATTTGTTCCCTGTGGGCCCAGGTGGTTCGATGCTAGCACAGTTCATATGACCGAATTTTCAAAAATTCCTTTGGGTATTTCCCGGTCAGGTAGAAGTTTGAAATTCGCAACATCGATAGAAGATATGGATTTCTATCGTTTNTTTTTCATTCGGAATAAATTTTACTTAAATTAATTCATAAAGTCTATTGATTGAATTTATTTTCATGGAAGACCGTCCATTATCACCCAGGTTCATTTAAACTCGAAACGCATATAATAAGTGACCAATACATTCTCATGGACCCTGCGGGTCATCAGTAGGGTGAGCAACTCTAAATATTTAAATAATATTTGCATTTTTCTTTTGATATATTTCGAGGGATGAGCATCCTTTGCACGCTGCAGTTACTCTTCGTTCGATTATGCAATATTTATCAGCATTAAGGTGCGAGTGGAAACAGTTCCTATAAAAATGGAATTTGAAAAAGGCTAGTAAATAAAGGGAAAAGCAAATGAAGATTGCTTTAATACGCCCCAGTAATAGAAGATATTAAAAATGGAACTATATGCAATTAATAGCTGACCATATGGTAGCGAATGAAGTACAAAATATACTTGTAAATAATTGGCGATACACAAGAAATTTTACCGTATGTTCCAGTAACTAATACACTAAGGTATTATCTTTCATATCCGGATTCCGACACAGTTCTGTACATTTAGAGATTATATTTTAATACGATTATATTTGTGTGTACATACATATGTATGTGTATATCATCACCATCATCATCAGCCATTTTCAATCCGACGTCGGATGTAGGCCTCCCCAAGCGTTTTCCAATTCTCTCTATTCTGAGCTTCTCGTTGCCATGTTACCCCTAAATACTGAATTATGTCTCTGTTCCATCGGTCCCTTGGTCTTCTTCTTGGTCTCTTCACCTCTCTTGGTATCAAATTCACGTCATCGATAAAGATCAGAAACCTCTATAATATACCTAAAGGTTTTTACCCTGTGGGTCCTTAGTTCGATGCTAGGGCAGTTTTTCTGTCTGAAGTTCATGAATTCATTTAGGGTATCTTCCGTTAAGATAGAAACATGCATTTCACGGTGTTGTTAGAATAGATGATTGTCTATCGTATACCGTAAAGCTTTTTGCCCTAAAGGCCCAGGTTCGATCCCAGGACCATTCGAATGACCAAATTTTCAAAAATTCGTAATGGTATTTCCCGGGCAGGTAGAAGGTAGAGGTAGAATTCGCTACATCTATAGGAGATAGGGATTTCTATTGCATGCCGTAAGGATATCTGTCCTAATAGACCCAGGTTCGATGCTAGGACAAATCATACGGACATATTTTGAATGATTCGTTTACGTTTTGTAGTTGGTGGATGGCAGCAGGGCCATTCCATGTCAAGTGGACCAACGGTCCCCGCTTGACCATTATCGATTTCAATGTGATTTTGTGTGAACATAACTTCATATCTTCTATGAACATTTCCCAAGTTTTACATCCATCGATGAAATATTTGCTGAGATATATTCTCATTTGTTTGACCCCCTNTCCATGCACCAACTACAATAACCTAAACGAATTATTCAAAATACGTCCATAAGAATTGTCTTAGCATCGAACCTGGGTCTATGAGGACAAATATTCTTACAGCATACGATAGTAATCCCTATCTTCTATAGATGTGGCAAATGTCAACCTTCTACCTGACCGGGAAATCCCGTAACGAATTTTTGAAAATTCGGTAATTCGAATGGTCCTGGGATCGAACCGGAGCCTTTAGGGCAAAAAGCTTTACGGTATACGATAGACAATCATTAATTCTAACAACACCGTGAATTGCAACTTTCTATCTTAACGGAAAATACCCTAAATGAATTCATGAACTTCAGACAGAAAAACTTCCCTAGCATTGAACTAAGGACCCTCAGGGTAAAATCCTTTAGGTATACTATAGAGGTGTTTGATCTCTATCGATGACGTGAATTTCAACGTTACATCTTACTTAAAAATACCCTAAATGATTTCTTGAATCTTTTGCACTAAGAATTTACCTAGCATTGAACCTGGGGCCATCAGGTATAATGCTTTTGAGGAAAACGGAAGATAAAATCAATTTCTAACGATTTCGTCAATTTCAACGTTCTATCCTTATGCTAAATACGCTAAAAGAATTTTTGAAAATGCGCTCATTGCATTTAAATGGGAAAAGTACCGTTTTTGGGGCCTCCTAGAATCGAACCCATGATCCCTAGGTTGGATGGCCGTTTTTTTCTATAGTGTCCAAACCCGGGACATAACGGCGAAAAATTCGGCGGCTCTAATATACGATAGGTTTGGTAAGACATATACACACGACCTGTCATACGCTGTTGGATATTTACGGCGTCTTACAGATCCTACATCGATGTATATACGTGTTTTATCTTCGCTTTTGACTATTACTATAGTTTCAAGAATAATTCATTTCAAGAAGCTCATCAAATTAAAAATATGCAATGGCAACTTTTGTTTCGCCGCTATAGGAAAAAATTGACAATCTGCCTCAGTCAAATTAAATTCCCAATCCCAGCATCGCAATCGGTGAGAGGGATGGGGCGCGATATTACGGCCAAGGAGTGATAAAAAAACATTTGCGGAACAGATGTGTAATCTGCTTCAGATAAGCAATTAAATACCTTTCCCTGGTCCCTGGGAATTAAGTGTTTTGAATGTTTTACATCGACCTAGCGTCGAACCTACGATCATTTTGGGAGCGGTCTTTTCAGTACGTAGAAGAGAATCACTTCCTGCACTTGCAGTTAAAATTTCAATTCCCTAGCTTCACGGAAAGTACCTGAAAAAAATTTCCGAAAAATGTAAGAAAAACCGTCCAATGAATTCTTATGGGAAATAGCCGTTTTTAGGGTCTACTAGAATCGAACCCATGATGCCTAGGGTGGATGTCCGCTTCTTTCCTAGGTGTCCAAACCTAGGGCTTTACAGTAAAAAAATCGCCGGCTCAGTGAGGCAATTCCTTCTGCCTCATCTTTAGTATCCTATATGTATATGTATATATATCCGGAGAAGCGTCTATATATAGAGATGTTTGTGTATATGTATGTATGTATGAGATGCAAATAGAGTGTATTTTTAACCTCAAGTGAAAATTACAGACTTCCGGGAGGTTCGAGGGATCTGGGCCATCTGTTGTTTACGTAGCTTCGCTGCGAATGTTTCCAGTGCGTTTGATAACCTATGCTAACTTTCCCAATATTTCCTTATTTACTTTTTCCGCTTTCGCTTTCCTCATTCTGTCTTACTCTTCCTCTCCGTGTATATTTTCTTCTGCTTAAATTCACCTCATCTGCACTCCGTTTATATCTAAAAAGGGCCATCCCTTAAGATAAATAATTCTTCTCTTCTTGAATTATTTAAAAATCTGCCTTTTTGTTGAAATAAAATACAGTACATTTTTTATGCGAATATTCCCAAAGCAACAAGTTCTGAAAATGCATTTTCATAATGGTGTTGATTGCAATGCATCTGCGGAATTTTTCCCGAACATACGCCATTATTCATCGCCGTCACTCACCAAATGCAGGCATAAGAAATTCCCGCCTCATGCATTTGTAATGGAAATCACTGCGCTGTGCGTGCATATCTGCAATTCGGGGGCAGCAGAGCTCTTTATTAACAACGCAACGTGGAGGCCGCTCGTGACTGCAATTTTTATAAATAGTTTTTAGTTTATAAGGTATAGGCTAATATTTTGACTGTTGCGTCTATTAATGGAGAATGAATCTAATCCCAGAAAGTGTACACCGACGAGATATACTATGATTGTATATGGGAAATGAGAAGTTTAATTTCTCTTCCGCGGAAATAAATCTTTAATCTAATAAGAACGTTCTCTGATGAAATGAGAATTTTATTTCATGAAATTATCCGAATAAACCTAGATCGTACGTTAATTTACTTTATAAAATGAATGGTCTTTTTTTCACTATCCTCTATTTTGGGGCTTGTTTTTCTTTACATTTGTGCTACCCAGGGGTTTAAAAATTTTTTGTAGCCAGAATTTGCCTATGAGTGGGCGGGTTAAGAGGCATGGAGTGTACACTAAATTGCCTAGAATCCAGGGGCAGAGAACCTTCCGTCGAAAATCTATTAAATATCGAAAAAGATACATATTCACGTATGGACCCTGCGAGTCATCAGTAGTGTTCGCAACTCTAGATATTTAAATAATATTTACATTTTTCTTTTTATATATTTCGAGAGTTAAGCATCCTTTGCGCGCTGCAGTTATTCTTCGTTCGATTATGCAATATTTATCAGCATTGAGGAGCGAGTGGAAACAGTTCCTAGAAAAATACCCTCATGGAGATTTGAAAAAGGCTAGTAAATAAAGGGCAAAGAAAAAGAGGATAGCTTTAATACACTGCAGAAATAGAAGATATCAAAAATGGAACTATATGAAAGTACCTCCAAGATCAGGGGAAAACGCGCACCCTTAATTTCCTTCAGTTCATTTAGCAGCATGTTACACATTTTCAAATATATAATTACGAAGCTCCTGCCAGTCAATCCAAGCCTATGCGATGGGGTCCTCAAAATAAATCTCCCTCTTGTACTATGATCATGAACATCTGATTTTTGTTTTAAAACTAACTATTTTTAAATGAATTTAGGTTGCATGCATGCACGCTGAAGGGATTGTCATGATATTCCACTCCTTAAAAGTGTCTTGCATGATTTTCTCCCACCAATTTTTCCCATTAACCTAATAGCCCTCTTTTGTATCACAAAAATATTTCTCCAATTACAGAATTACCACACATTAAAATACCATTTTGGACGTTACATTTTTATGTTATAATTCGTTCTCAATTTCAAGGGTAATTCAAAATTCGGTTTAGTGCCGGTTTCCTAGCTGAATTTACGATCAAACCGGATTTATCTCTCTTATGATAAATATTACTATCTGGCAAGCTTTCTATTGAAATTTTATTTCGTTCAGTTTTAAAACATAACCCGCAATATTAAATGAAGATTATTGTACGTAAGTGTGTATAACAATGCACTCCAAATGTCGGAATCTCGGAGTTTTTAAGGCTTCGGTTTATTTTCAAGAATTGAAAATTTTCGGTATAGTTTCTGATTTCAGCCAGTGAACTATAATTGCAGATATCTAATTTTGGTTTTCGGTTAATATCCTGCTCCATGCTCTGCTTTGGCTGCAGAGTAATCTGTGCTTGATTCTCGAGAACGCATATTAAAAGTTAATCCTGATAAAATTAACCAGTAAAAGTCAAGCCAACTGGAGTGACTCCAGTATCGCCACTCAAATTGCTGTAAACAACCATCACATTAGCTTTCATAACTTGTGACTAGCCAAAGAAATTAATCACCCAAAGGAACTGGACTCTTATGAAAGCATCTGTATTCTGAAAAACAAAAATAAGTTAATATGTGACATCGGATCGGTTCCCCATTCCCCTCTNAGATATCTCTGGGAAACCGCGATAAATTTGCGGACCAGATGTGTAATCTGCTTCAGATAAGCAATTAAATACCTTTAATTTCCCTGGTCCCTGGGAATGAAGTCCTTTGAATGTTTTCCATCGACCTAGCGTCGAACCTACGATCATTTTGGGAGCGGTCTTTTCAGTACGTAGAAGAGAATCACTTCCTGCACTTGCAGTTAAAATTTCAATTCCCTAGCTTCACGGAAAGTACCTGAAAAAAATTTCCGAAAAATGTAAGAAAAACCGTCCAATGAATTCTTATGGGAAATAGCCGTTTTTAGGGTCTACTAGAATCGAACCCATGATGCCTAGGGTGGATGTCCGCTTCTTTCCTAGGTGTCCAAACCTAGGGCTTTACAGTAAAAAAATCGCCGGCTCAGTGAGGCAATTCCTTCTGCCTCATCTTTAGTATCCTATATGTATATGTATATATATCCGGAGAAGCGTCTATATATAGAGATGTTTGTGTATATGTATGTATGTATGAGATGCAAATAGAGTGTATTTTTAACCTCAAGTGAAAATTACAGACTTCCGGGAGGTTCGAGGGATCTGGGCCATCTGTTGTTTACGTAGCTTCGCTGCGAATGTTTCCAGTGCGTTTGATAACCTATGCTAACTTTCCCAATATTTCCTTATTTACTTTTTCCGCTTTCGCTTTCCTCATTCTGTCTTACTCTTCCTCTCCGTGTATATTTTCTTCTGCTTAAATTCACCTCATCTGCACTCCGTTTATATCTAAAAAGGGCCATCCCTTAAGATAAATAATTCTTCTCTTCTTGAATTATTTAAAAATCTGCCTTTTTGTTGAAATAAAATACAGTACATTTTTTATGCGAATATTCCCAAAGCAACAAGTTCTGAAAATGCATTTTCATAATGGTGTTGATTGCAATGCATCTGCGGAATTTTTCCCGAACATACGCCATTATTCATCGCCGTCACTCACCAAATGCAGGCATAAGAAATTCCCGCCTCATGCATTTGTAATGGAAATCACTGCGCTGTGCGTGCATATCTGCAATTCGGGGGCAGCAGAGCTCTTTATTAACAACGCAACGTGGAGGCCGCTCGTGACTGCAATTTTTATAAATAGTTTTTAGTTTATAAGGTATAGGCTAATATTTTGACTGTTGCGTCTATTAATGGAGAATGAATCTAATCCCAGAAAGTGTACACCGACGAGATATACTATGATTGTATATGGGAAATGAGAAGTTTAATTTCTCTTCCGCGGAAATAAATCTTTAATCTAATAAGAACGTTCTCTGATGAAATGAGAATTTTATTTCATGAAATTATCCGAATAAACCTAGATCGTACGTTAATTTACTTTATAAAATGAATGGTCTTTTTTTCACTATCCTCTATTTTGGGGCTTGTTTTTCTTTACATTTGTGCTACCCAGGGGTTTAAAAATTTTTTGTAGCCAGAATTTGCCTATGAGTGGGCGGGTTAAGAGGCATGGAGTGTACACTAAATTGCCTAGAATCCAGGGGCAGAGAACCTTCCGTCGAAAATCTATTAAATATCGAAAAAGATACATATTCACGTATGGACCCTGCGAGTCATCAGTAGTGTTCGCAACTCTAGATATTTAAATAATATTTACATTTTNCATAATTCACTAAATGATTCAATCCAAAGGACATGAGACTCAACGTTAATCAGGTAATAACGAAAATTAACTGACGCAACGTAAAATCAGCGATAAACGAGTATGCTAATGTGCAAGATGTTTTCATTTTTACTTTTATATAAAGAAAATCGGAAAGGGTTACGAGGGGGTCTTGTTTTATAAATGTGAACTGAAAATGTCCTATTTTAAGCGTCTTAACGAAATTCGTAATATTTACAGTCAAATATTAAACCAACGGAAAGCATTCGGAAAATGAAACTTTTTATTCGTACACTTCGTGTTAAGTAGTTATAAGGCACAAAGTATCGCGTTGATGCTATGTATATTTGCAGAGATATAAAATGCAAAACTTTAATTTTTTCGCGCCACAATTTTTGGGCGGAGGTAACTTCATGTTCATCCCGATTTCTCGTGCCTTATACGCCCGCGATGAAAAACCAGAATCAGGTTTTTAGAGGGATAAGAGCATGTTCTTTCTTATAAAAGTAATTCGAAAAAGTTTCGAGAAGGTCTTTTTTGGTAAACGTTAGCTGAATATACTCTATTTTCGGCGTCGTGACGAAAGTCGTAATATCTACAGTAAAATATGAAACCAACGGAAAGGATTCGTAAAGTAAAACTTTTTATTCATACACGTCGTATTAAGTAGTTATAAGATACAAAGTATCGCGTTAATTTTATGTTTATTTGCAGAGATATAAAATGCTAAACTTTAAAATATTTTTCGCACTAAACTTTTCGGGCGGAGGTAACTTCATGTTCATCCCGATTTCTCGGCCCTTATACGCCCGCGATGAAAAACCAGAATAAGGTTTTAAGAGAGATAAAGGCATGCACTTTCTTTTAAAAATAATTTGGAAAAGTTTCGAGAGGGTCATTTTTTGTAAATGTGAACTGAATATACCCAATTTTCGGCGTCGTAACGAAAATCACAATATTTGCACTCAATTTTTAAACTAACGGGCGACATTAAGAAAATGAAACTTTTTATTCCAA